>JAMXBD010004555.1:0-55192 GCA_024138025.1 Combretum micranthum | reverse complement strand
TAGTGAAGATGGGAGTTTGGATTTTGAGGGTTGAGGAACAACTCTGGAAACCGCTTCCAAAATATTGTTCATCATCTCTTTCAGACCATCCATTCCCTCTTTTGAACTTTTCTCTGAATAAGGGAGCCTCTCTTTCATTTCACTCACTTTAGTTTCTAATCGATTGAAGCTGGCTGCTGATGGTTGTGAAGTAGCTTTTGGTGCAGAAGCTTCATCAAGAATGTGAGAATGGATTCCTGGTTATATTTTCAATTCACCTCTCATATGCTCAGTTGGTACAGCTGATGTTGGGGTAAAATGTCGCTCAGGTGTTACTTGTTCTATATTTACAGTGGCACTACTTCAATAGATTTTAGTCCCTAAAGGACTTCTTTGCAACTCTTTCTAACTGCACACCAAATCTGTAGGTCCTTGGTCAGGCCACCCAGAAAAACTCCCTTATAGTTCGTAGGTGCTTGATACTTATCCTATAGGTAATTAACAATCCTAAATTTAGCTTTGTCCCTCTCATAATGTTGATCATTGGATGGAGTTCAGCTTCGGCAATAGTAGATCATCCTTCCAATTTAGAGAATATGCTTTTCATTAGCATAGCGTGTATCATCCTTGCACTTTTATTCCTAAATTTTGAGCCAATTGTTCATGATGGAGCAAAAGGGCCTTAAATTTCTTTAGCAATAAAACTTTTAACTTCTTCCACCGCAAGAGGTGATTGCCATAATTTGGCTTCATGCAAATAGGCCTCACTATCATACAGGGCCATTGCGAAAATGAACTTCCTCATGAAGACCTTGTATTCCCCAAATACATAAAATATAACAAAACTGTCTAAACTAGGTACTTCCCCCACCATTGAAGGCTATTGTTATTGTTCTGAAACCATTCTCTCTTATCTCAAAAACTCGCTTCCAAACATCATCTTCAAAAAAAATTTCAAATTGATTCTCCATCCCATAATTTCTCAGCAACTCCCAATTCAATACATAATTCTTAACTATTCTTTCTAAACTAAGAATAGGTTATGCCTCTTCTTATCTTCAATAGACAAACCCATAGGAGTGCTAGGGAAGGTACTTACTTGTGCTGATGGCCTAGACTCATGTCTAGCCTTTTTGGATTGTTTTTGGGATTAACATGGTGCAAATCCCCTAATTTTGCATAACCTAATTTTGATAATTAACAGTAATAGGATATAAAATCTTGAAAAAAAATAGATTGAGAAAGTTGCAAAAATCACTCCTGATTTTTCACAATTTAAGAATAATAAAAATATAAATAGTATAATTATAGTTTAATAAATTCCAATCTTCATTAACAAAATTTCCTTAAGCCTTCACAATCATGAGCTATTAGAAACTCCACTAAATTAAAAAGAACTACCAATCAATTTTGAAAAATAATTCAAAAAATAATAATTATACCTTGAAAATTCTCTAATAAGAAATAATATAACTAATCAACCAGCAAAACTTCAACTCCAACAAATAAAAAATAAGTATATCTCTAAGTTCATCAAGCACATATAATCACACAATGTCTAATGAGTAAAAACAAACGTAAATAAATATTTTTCTTAAACTTATAATAAAAATGATCATAACCCCTTTAAAGAAACGAATAACACCACCTCCTTTAGTAAATAAAATAATTCTTAGATGTCACTCAAATAATGTAAATAATTTTTTACATATGGAAATATTCAAAATATAACATAAGTAATTATAATAAAATATAAATGCTTTAAAATTAATACCCGTAAAATATTCTACATTACTAAATTAATCATGTGCTTATATGACAAACTATTACAACAATTTATAGTAGTAGTGTTAAAATATCAAAAATATATTGGAACAAACTGTAAACCCCTAAATTTTTGGAATCGGTTTAGCTTAAAACCCTAAACCAGAAGTCAACCGGATTTCCAAAGTCAACAAAACCCTAGTTTACCGTAACCGCTTAAGTCCAGTATTGCCGTTTTCTTTGGTCCTAGATAATGAAGTTAGAATAATTGGCTAGAATAGTTCGTAATAGCTATAGGTTATATAAAAATATCAGATTGACAATTTTCGAGTGTCCTTTGAACTCGATCGGACATAGTTCTCAAAAAACGTGCTCGGGAGCTCGGAATAGGAAAATTATTTCTAATATACCGTTAGACTCGTAAAAATATAAGGTTTTCAAAAATATCAGTTTTTTAATTTTTCAGTAAGTAAAAATAATAGATATAGCTATTATACGCGTATTTTCTTTCTACCAGTACTTTATTAATCATATCTACTTTACATTACACTATTCATTACTATTCTACACTATTCTTTTCTCTCTACTTTTTCTTACACCTACTCTTACAAACACCATAACTTATAACATTTACTTTTTACCTTTTTCATAACTTTATTTCACATCTACCTTACATATTACATCTTTTATTTAACAAAAATAAAAAATAAAATAAAATCACTCTCCCTCTCTCCTCACTATGGCCGGCGTACCCCCCCATTCTTCCTCAATTTGTTTCAACTTTTATTTATTTTAATTACACAAAATGCCCTCCACATTTTCCTATAAAATACCCCTCTCCTCTTTCACTTCTTTCACACATTCACCACCCAGAAATTCTATACTAAAACTTTCTCAAATTCTCCTCCAAAACTCTCTCAAAATACCATCCCAAAACTCTCTCAAAATAATTCCACAACTACTTCTATCAACAACTAAAACCCATAACCATATAACCATACCAAAGTTTTCTTTAGGTAACCATTCCATATTTCTTTTCTTTTTCTTTATGTCATGTAACTTTACATGACCATAGTATGAGTTTCCAAAGACTACAAGTTATGGAAGCTACATTATGTTCATGTATTGTTCTTGTTCATGAAAATCTATTTATGTTTATGTTATTATTTTTGTTCATATTATTGTTAATATATCTAAGTATTATCTATATATATATGTGTACATATTCTTTAGAGCATATAAGCTCACTTGCAATTTATTTATTTCATGCAAAGCAATTTATTTATTTATTCCATTGTAATTGATTTACTTATTTCTTGTTATTTTAAGACTAGTCTCTAGTCTTAGACTTGTCCTCATCAAGTCAAAACAAGTTTTTCTTTCTCCCATTTTATTTTATTTTGGGACTAGTCTATTTCTTAGTCCCGGGAGCCTTGAAAAAGCTAAGACTCCAATACTTGACTTCATTACTTGTGTTATTTTGCTTGCTAATATTTCTCATAATTCATGTTCATTGTTGTCCAAAGTTTCAAGTTCTAAAAATAATTGACAAAAAGGGAGACTTTGACACTTAGAAATAAGTTTATGTAAAAAAGAAAATCTATGGTTTGGAAAACAAAAAAAAAAGTTATCTCTTTTCAAGTTACAAGAAGAAACCACTAAAATTTTAGAAACTAGTTTTGCTATAAAAAGTTTCTTAAGTCACATATTGTTCCACTTTGTTTTTGTCAAGAAAACAAATTTTTATGCATGGATGATTTTTATGAAAAACATGAAACATAAGGAAAGGATGAGAATTGTTCAATAAAGATTTTTGCAAATAAATAAACAAAGAAATTTGTACAAGAAAAATGAATAGGAATAATAATGTATTTTCTAAAAACTCCAAAATAGTATTAGTATAGAAAACTTAGAAGGAATAAAATTTATTTTCAAAAAGTTACTTGGATATATATATATATATATATATATATAAGCCAACATAAAACATTTTTGTAAAATAAAAAGAAACAAATAGTCATTTCAAGGAGTTTACAAACATGAAATTATTGTAAACTATATTTTTCTAAAACAACTCCAAAACCGACATGATTTTACTTGAGTAAAATAAATGGACAACAAACACTTGAGCATGAATGAATATGAGCTAAGTAACCATAAAAATAGAATTTTTCAAACTATATAGATAACTAAGTATTTATCAAATAAATTTTGATTTCTTGAACCAAAGTTGTTTTTACTTTGAAAAATCTGTGGTGAATTTTGTCGCCACTGTTTCGGACCCTATATGGCCTTTTTTTGTTAAAAATAATTTTGGAAATGGGTAGATCTTTTCGAGTAGGTAGAAATCGGTATATTATATGTGCAATTCCAAGTTAAAATGACCAAGTTATGGCCATTTTAAGTTGGAACATTCCTTTATACGAACTTTAACGTTCTTTTGACATTGTTTTGTCAAATTCAAGAAAATCATCAAGAAATACTCATTGTGGGTATTTTCTTTGGCTAGGTGACCCCGAGGAAGGATTCCTTTATCTCGAAGATTATTTCGATTAAGAGGAGTGTGTGAACGATTCATCCGCATAGAGGAATAGTCATCATGGCATTGTGAGTTTATTTCCGTTAAATGCTATACTTTTTGTGCTTGTAATTTAGTTGCATTAGAGTTAGGAAAAAGAAAATGGATATGTATGTTAATTAATTCCTTGAAAGAATCCTATGAATATCGAAGCAGGAATTGATTTAAAATGCTTGTTTTAGTATAACGCTTGCTTTGTATGAAATGCCTTGATCACCTTAAACTTGATAATAATAATGTTATGGTATTATAAATAAATGGATTCATGCATACCATGAAGTGAGTCACATTGCATTTTGGGTTATTATTCTAGGGTGAGAAGGATAGTAAGCTCATGTCGAAAGCAACACTTGGCAGAAGATCCGAAAGCGATTGCGTAACGGCTTAAGGGAAATGCTTGGCAGAAAATCCGAAAGCAAGGTCAACTCAAGTAGATTCAGAATGCTTAGCGATGTGTGCTCGCGAGCATAAAAAACTATTTAACTAAAACTACTTGATTTAAGGTTATGTATCACCAAACCCCGAATGGAGGGCGTAAATCTATTCAATATATAGTTCCCGAAAAACTATATGCCTTGTTTGCTCATGTGTATGTTGCATCCCATTTGTTTGCTTAATTAACTTATTTGAAACTTTGTTACAAGAAGTTATTTATGGAAATAATTCTCACTAAGTCTGTTAGCTTGTACCCCATAGATATCTTTTGTAGTTTCCCTACTCATGGTTAAGGCCACAAGGACCCTGCGGGCAGTTAATTTCTTTTAGATAAAGAAATTCTAGATGAAATTTAGTATTAGAAATAATGCACAAATATTCTTGTAATAGAATAGTGATCTTGGAAAATGTCCCTAAGTTTATAAAACCATTGATATGAATAAATGTTTATTATGAATCCTCTTTTCTTAATGTGTTATTTATATTTCTTAAGCTTCATAATTCCATATATGATCCTCTAAAGTTTGTGAAAGTACGCCTTACACTTAATATAAAAGCTTTTGGGAATGGCTAAGGTTGTCATACTTAAGCTTTAATATTGAGTGTGGCGGACTGTCACGTTTAGGGTACCCGTTGGGGCGTGACACAAACAATATATGTATTGTAGTAAAAATAAACAAAATCATTTTGTCATTGTAAGCCCTTAGGTTTTTCGGTAAATATAAGTAAACCTAAGAACCGAAAGTCAGCTTGAGCCCTAAAGTCAACCTAGTTCTATGTTTAGTCTAGTAAATCTAGATCCATTAATCCATGTTCTTAATCCTAAACAACAGAATTCAAATAATTGTGGATAATGGTTCATAATAATATAAGAAATCTTGAAAATATCAGATTCGTTAATTTTTATTGTGTTTCGGATCTGAATGGGATAAGTTTTCAGAAACCGTGCCTTAGTACACTAGACAGTGAAAATATTCTGACAAGACCATTAGACTCATAAAAATATAAGGATTTCAAAAATATCAGTTTTAAAATTTTTCGATAACTAAAAATATCATATATAAGCCGTTTATGAGTATTTTTTTTACTACCAGTATTTTAATTACTAGTCTATTCTACTATTCATTACTATTCTACTATTAATACTTTTTCTTATAATCTACTCTTACACACTACCATACCTATAAATTATAAAATATTTTTCCCATACAACTTTATTCACATCACACCTTACACATTACTTTTTTTCATTACAAAACAACAAAAATTAATCAATTCCCTCCCATTTTCCCTTCATGGTGCATGCAACTTCCCCTCTATTTCCCTCAATTAATTTTCTTTTTTAATTTATTTAAACTCCTATTTTTCACTCTAAAACTCTATAAATATACCTTCCCTCCCCTCCTTCATTCTTTCCCACACTTTATTACCATAACAAAACTCTTACAAAATCATTTCTCAAACCCTCTGTCTACAAATTTTCTTTCAAATACTCTCTTCCTTTCTATCTCCATAAACTACTCATTTCTCTTAAAGAGAAATTCTAAACACACCATCACCTATCTTAGGTAAAAATTCTTCTATTTACTTATCATGTTTATAAGCCCTTATTTTCTTAGCAAACCAAACTTGGTTTCGGGAATCGAAACCGGATACCGAAACCCTAAAAGAATACTCTAAGGCTAGTTTAGACCAGAAACCCTAAGTCTGGCAATACTAAGTGCGAAACCCCCAGAACTATAAAAATGAGTTAGCTTTAGATTATAGGCCTAAATAATTTATCAAAACATAGAAAGATCAGATTTTAGAGAAATTCATTCGTTTCGAACCCGATTGGGATCTGTCCTCAAAAACCAATCCCCGAGACTCAAAAAAATAAAAATGTATTTATAGGACTCTTTAGAACCAAAATTTGATAAGGATTTCAAAAATATAATTATAAGAATTTTTCGGTTTAAAAAAATTTCAGTTGTAACATTTTTATCATATTTTTATTACTATCGGTAATTTAAATATCTAATCTACTTTTTTATTTTTAATCACACTATTCACAAGTACAACCCCTCATACCCTATTCTTACATCCTTACAATCTATTCTTACAATCTTACATCATTTTCCTTATAAATTTACTTTTCCAATATATTTTATTACTTAAATTACTTATTAAATTTAAATTTTATTACACAAAATAATCAAACTCACATCTCTCTCTCTCTCTCCCATTTGCAAACCGTGCGCCCCTGTAAACCCCCTTTTTTTTTTCGAGAATGGTTTTGGAATACTGAATTGAAACCTTAAAGTCTAACCCAAGTTGAAACCAAACCATAAACAATTTCGATCACGGGACTTCATAGGAAAATCTTCAGAAATAAAAAAAAAATAGAAAATTCAATAATCGTTAAAAAAAATAGAAAATTCAATAATCGCTCGATTCAAAAATTTGAGCATGAGACAATCCATCTATCCGATTCCTAATGTAAACCCCCTAATCTCTAGGGTAAAGTTGGATTAAACCTTAACCCTAGTCAAACCGAAGTTTCAAAAGTCAACAAAGAGTAAGACAATCTAATAGTTTCAACTCCAACAAATCCGCACTCTCAAACCCTAGAAAACAAAATTGAGTTAATGGGTTATAAGAGTTCGTAATAATATAGGGTAGTATAAAAATATCATATTCGTAATTTCTAGTATCTTTAGGATTCAATCGGGATCGGTTTTCAAAAACCGTGTCTTAGTGCATCGGATAGTGAAAATTTTCCGACAATACCATTGGACTCATAAAAATATAAGGATTTCAAAAATATCAATTTCACAATTTTTCGATAACTAAAAATATCAGATATAGCTCGTTTACGCGTATATTTATTATTACCGGTATTTTATTTGTCTAGTTTACTATTTATAGTACTATTTCACTATCTCTACTTTTTCTTATATTTATTTCTTACTACCTATACACCTATTTCTAATACTTTTACATTTACAACACAATTTTATTCACATCAAACCTTACACATTACTTTTTTCATTACAAAAATACAAAAATAAATCAAAACACTCTCTCTTTCTCCTTCTATACAGCCGGCCTCCCTCTCTCTCTTCTCTATATTATTTCTTTTTCAATTTATTTTATTACATCAAAATTTCACTCCAAAATTCTATAAATATCTCCTTCCTCCTTCATTCTTTCACACATCCATTTTATGTAAAATATGAAGAGCTTATAAAATAGGTATCTTAAATACCTGATTTTGATGAGTTAAATCTAGTTGTACTAAGAGTTATGTTTAAAATAGGAAAAGTTTACAAAAGTTGAGTTAAAACTATGTCTCAACCCAACAAAAAACTTAAAATTCGTAATAAGGAAAAGTTAATATGTAAACACCTATTTTCTAACCCTAAAACAAAAGTTTTTGTAAGCCCCTAGATTTATCGATAATATTAGCAAACCCTAAGAACCGGAAGATGAAACGAAACCCTAAATTTAACCTAGTTATATGATTAGTCTAGTGAGTCTAAATCTAGCAATCCCGTAATCTTAAACCTTAGAAAACGAAATTGAAATAATTGTGGAATATGGTTCGTAATAATATAGGAAAGCCTAAAAATATCATATTCGAATTTTTTTAGTGTCTTTCGGGTCCGATCGGGATCAGTTTTCGAAAACCGTGCCCCGGAGCACCGGATAGCAAAAATATTCCGACAACACCAATAGATTCGTAAAAATATAAGGTTTTCAAAAGTATCAGTTTTATAAGTTTTCGGTAACTAAAAATATTATATATAGCTTAATTATTACGCGTATTTTCGTTACTACCAGTATTTTAATTGTCTAGTCTACTATTCATAGTACTTTTCTACTATTCATTACTATTCATCTATCTCTACTTTTTCTTACACTCTATTCTTACACTCTACCATACCTATACCTTATAATTTATCTTCCTCATACAACTTTAATCACATTACACCTTACACATTACTTCTTTTAATACAAAACAAACAAAACAAATCAATTCTTCCCCCATTACAAAGCAAAACCAGCACTTCTCTCTTCCCCATACATCTAATTTTATCTTCTTTTTCATTTTATTTAATTACATCTAATTTCCACTCCAAAAATCTATAAATACCCCCTCATACCTTCACTTCTTTCACACCACTTCTTTACTAAAGTTACTATACTCAAATTTCTCTCCAAAACTCTCCAAGGAAGTTCTTTTAAGAAGCTCTCTTTAGTTTATCTCTTTTAGGTAAAAATTCTTCAAGAAATTCCTATGTTCATCTATTTAGTATGAACTTAATGTGTGTTTTTCAAAACCATGAAGGTTAAGAAAGCAATAATAGGTTTATACTTTGTTTTTGTTCATAATATCAATTTCTTTATGTTCCTTTATGTTCATAACTATCTAAATATCTATATAGCTATATATAATATTTAGAGCATATAAGCTCATTTGTTATTTATTTACTTTCAAGTTATGCAATTTATTTAATTTCATGCAATTATTAAGACTAGTCTTACTAGTCTTAGACTTGTCCATATCAAGTCAAAACAATTTTCTTTCTTTGCTTTGCTTTTCTTTTGAGGACTAGTCTATTCATAGTCCCGGGATATCTTGATGAAGCTAAGGTTCCTAATACTTGACTTTATTTTGATGCTCTTATTTTATTTATATTGTTTTTATGTTTCTCATAGTTATGTATTCTCATTCATACATGAATATGTTGTTATTGTCTCAACCACAATAAAAATGAGTTTTCTCAAGTAATAAAAATGAGAATAAGAATTCTCTTTAAAAATAAATTTTGTCACATAAGAAATTATTTTCCTAAAAAGACTTGAAGCTTTATCTTAAACAAATATTTTTATAAAGATAGATAAGTTAGCTCAAGTTTTGGTAATAATATGTGGTTTTACCAAGAAATACATAAAGTAAAGATTATCACAAACTTTCTCTTCCAACCAATAAAATAAGAAAGTTTATTTAAACTTAATTCCTTGTTTAAACAAAGGATTTCTTAAATTCAATTTTCAAAGTTTTCTACCAACACTCTAGAATATTAAAGTCTAAACAAGTTTTTCAAAATTATAAAAAATAATCTTTTTAAGGATAAGCTTTACTTAGGAAATGAAAATAATAAATAACTTATGAGATTATTAATATTATCTTTTTAAAGAAGATCAAAACTTTAGAAGGACTATAGAACATATAACCATAAAATATTTAAGAAAAACTACGTTTTCCAAACTACTAGAGTAAAATTTTGGAAATCCTAGAAGATTAAAATTGCTTTTACTAAAATTCTCAAAAACAAAGAAATGGAGTTAAAGGAAATACTCACTTATGATAATTTAAGAAATTTTTTCAAAGCAAAACTAATTTCTTTTCAAGTCTTAAGCTTATTTCACTTTCAAATGACACATTGTTTTACAAAATCATTGTTGAGACAACACCACTAAATTCATGCATATGATTTGATTTTATACATATGTATTCAAAGGGTTTTTCAATCATACAAATATACCTATATCTTGCACAAAAGTTTTTGAATGAAGAAAGTTTGAAAACTCCAGTTTTGAAATTCGTACCAATTCTGTCCATTGCTATTCTGAGGCCGAAATAACTTCTTTTGACAAAAATAACCTTAGAAATAGATAGATCTTTTCGAGTAGGTAGAAATCGATATATAATATGCGAAATTCCGAGTTAAAATGAGCAAGTTATGACCATTTTAAGTTGGAATTTCTATTTCATAAGATTTTTACGAACTCCCTAAGATAGAATGATAGAATTTGAATTATCTTGGATGAAATACTCATGTTAGGTATTTCTTTTGTTTAGGTGTCGAGGATCACGATCTTGTCTTTCTCGAGGATTACTTCGACTCCTAGAAGAAAGTTATGGACGAGTGAGTTTCCTTTACGCTTATGTATTCTTGCATCTGCTTGTAGAATAGAACACTAGATGTTAGGAAAAGATAAAATTGATATGCATGTAGGATATTATGGGAATTATGTATGTGATTCTTTGTGTGTGATTAATGAACGATAAGTATATCGGAACCCGATTTGTGACTGATATAAATGTTCCCATGTATGTATTGTTATGTGTGCACATATTGTTGATCGCTCTAAATGATTTAATATCATAATGAAATCCTCATATAATAAATTGCTCATGCATATCACTTAGAATATCATTTCGAAGTTTTGCTACTACTCCTCAGCGTGGGACCGGAAAGGTAAGCTGCCTAGTTACATCTTGAGGGTTAGGACGTTAGGGGAATTCAGCCTCATGGTGTAGCAGAGCCGGATCGATTACTTTGGGTATGGAAAGCCCGGGGACTAGTACTACGGTTCGTTGGAACCCCAAGACGCACGCAAACTTTGAGGAGGTCATTCGGGGCCCGGTTCAAAGCATTCCCTAACCACCGATGGAGGGGTAAATCCATCATGCATACGAAACCGGATAGTCGTATGTAATGTTTGATCATATGGTTGTTGCATTTTATGTTTGAATTAATAAACTTGGTTGATTGCTTGTTCTGAGTACTTTTTCATAAGGAATATCTCACTAAGCTAGTCATGCTTATACTCCTATAGACTTTTGACATTGGAGGATTATCTTTTGCACCCGAGACTACCTTGATTCCACCTAGGTAGAATCTTTATTTTGAGAAGCTTTTGGAGGAATTCTATTTTGAAGTAATAAAGTAGATTTCTTCTAAAACCTTATAGCTTTAGTTATGTTATATTTAGTAAAACCATGTTGTTATATATATTTATCGAGGGAATGCCCCTTAGAAGTTGTAAGACCTTATGTTTCTATGAAATATATTAAGTGTTAATTTATTTCCGCTGCCAATATCTTAAAATGCATTACTTCAATGGTCTCCTTTTGCCGTGAGTGTACGCCTTGTACCGATATGGAAGCTTTCGAGTGACTGAGGTAGTCATTCTTGAGCTTTAATATTACGTATGGCGGGTTGTCACGTTCAGGGTACTCATTGGGTGACAGTTTTATTAAAAGAATGGAAGCCTTAGGGAGTATGTTTGGTTATGACTTAATTTTAGAAAAAATAAATGAGTTTTACTCAAGAAATAACCTTAAAACAATTTAGCAAAATTCGAAGCTAGAAATGACCCCCACTTAAACACCTATTTCCAATTATCAAAATCATAATTTTAATAGAAAAATAGAAGCCTTAGAGTATATAGGTAGTAAAAACTTAATTTTGACAATAATAAATGGATTTTATCAAAGTATAATCCTAAAACAAGGAAAAGTTTCAAAACATAAATCAAACAATATTTTCATTCCTTAAAATTTTGTGAAATTCGTAACTAGAGAAAATACCCCTCTTTAAAAATCTATTTTCCAACTCCTAAATGAAGAATTTTACTAAAATAATGAAGGTATTAGGCATATAGGTTATCAAGGCTTTATTTTAATAAAAACAAGGGTGATTTTGCAAGAAATAAAACTAAATTCCTAAGTCAATTATTCTTAAAATTTTTGCAAAGTAAAAGTTGTCTAAAAATTCATTTAATCAAATATCATTAAAGATATACATATAAATAGCTCATAACATGTCATTCATAATGATAACTTGTAGATATTGCATGCACATATTATATATCTGGTAGAAACAATGCAAATTACAAAAACAATTTCGGAAATGCGATTTTTAGCTACTGATCATATCTAAACCGAGCTTTCAAAGACCTAAAAGTTTTCAAAACTTAGGAATAACATCATAAATAGATAGCTCATTTGAAGTAGGTAGAAATCGATAGCTTATTTGCGAAATTCCGTGTTAAAATGACCAAGTTATGGTCATTTTAAGTTGGAACTTCCATTTATCATGAAAATTACGAACCTAAAAGTTTTGTTTAATTAATTGGAATTAGTTGTGGTTTGAAATACTCATTTGGGTATTTCTTTCGCTTAGGTGAGCTTGAATCGGAAGAATTCTTACCTTCGAATTACTACGATTAGAGATCGGTATCCATGGCAGATTGAGTTGTACTTCCTATTTACTATTTCGTATTGTGCTTGTAAATTTAGTTGCACTAGAATGATAGGCAAGATAAAAATTGGAAATACATGATGGGTAAATATGGGATTATGTATGTTATCTTGATGTGTTGAGAAAAGTGTGCTAAGAATATCGAAATCAAGTGATAAATCAATGTTTGTTAATATGCCATGATTATGAGTGTTTGCTAATTGATTGGTCACCAATGAAATGGAATTAATAATTATTTAGATTTACCAGTAATATGTACATAATCACTTCACAATGGGGATGAAGCATTTATTCATGGTTGGTTCTCTGTGATCCATAAACGGTATGAATGAGATGGGTTACCCATGAGCCATAAAATGGTACAGTTGATGGGTTGCCCATGAGCCATAAAATGGAACAGTAATTCAAAGTAGTACCGTAGGATTTATTAATCTGCTAACCCTAAATGGAAAGCGTAAATC
The DNA here is from genome assembly GCA_024138025.1 of Combretum micranthum. Taxonomy (NCBI): domain Eukaryota; kingdom Viridiplantae; phylum Streptophyta; class Magnoliopsida; order Myrtales; family Combretaceae; genus Combretum; species Combretum micranthum. The sequence continues at coordinate 41,939 of JAMXBD010004555.1, read as the reverse complement.
CATTCAACATATGATTTCTGGTTGATCATATGTCTTGTTTGCTTATGTGATTGTTGCATTTCATATAGATGATTAAATTATCTTGTTTATATGTATGTATGTAATTGTGGGATATGTGTATTCTAGAAGTACTTACTCACTAAACTAGTGTAGCTTATACCCCACAGTTTCTTTTTTATGCAGATCTCATACTTATGGTTGCGTCCCCGAACTGTGCAGAATCTATTGTTATGGCCAACTTTGCCACATGTAAAACAGGTACCTTCAACCCACTTGCAATTCTTAAGGTCATGTGGTCTGACGCACCTAGAGTACCTCTTCTCAGAATTCTGCGCTGCTGATTTGTAAAATTAGGTAGTCTGTCTCTTTCCCCTGTCTTGAGTAGCAACACTAACAACTGGCTTCTTTCCTAAGAAAAGTTGACCTCTTTGGGGCTCATGACCCTTCATTCTATTCAAAAGCTACTCCATTGTTTTAGCCTTATTAACCACCGCTGAGTAGTTATTCAGATCCATTAAGTTCACGTGATATTGAATTTCTAGCTCCAATATAGTGATGAACCTGCTAACCTTAGCTTCCTTACTATCCTTCAATGGATCCAATAGGGAACTTATTAACCTATGTAGCTCAGCCTCATACTCCTCGACAGTCATCCTATCCTACTGTAGGGTATGGCACTTCTAGAGCATCTTTTGCTTCACACTGTTGGGAAAGAACTCTCTATAAAATGCCTGCTGGAACATTTGCCAAGTAATATCTAAAAGCATATGACATTTGGTGCTCATCCACTAGTTGTTTGCTCTCCCTATCAGCAAATAGGAGGCATATTCTACCTTCTTGTTCTTCGGAATATCCAGAGCAGCAAACGTCTTCTTGACCTCCTCCATCCATAACTATACAACTAGGCGTCTACCAGGTGTAGGCTCAAACTTGTAGAGTAGATCTACAAACATGTTCAGACTTAAAACATCAGCATACCTAGCTCTATTGCCTCCATCACCATTCAACCTCTGGGTCTCTTGTATCCAGGCATCAGCATTCGCATGAATTTTTTACATGTCATTCCTCATGTTCTGCTGCTGCTGAGTAACTACTCCTAGAAGAGTATTGATAGCTTGCATTAACTGAGCAACATCAACTGGCACGTGTTATCCTACAGGTGGAACCGATGGTGGTGGGGGTAAATTCTCTAGCACTGGATTCAAAGGTAGTTGGTTTTCTAGTGATTGTTCCTTCTGACCAGTTTTGGAGAAACCAGCATTAGGGGCTCTTCTTCGTGGAGGCATTCTATCATAAACAAACACACTACATAAGATAAACGAGTAAATTCAACTTAAAGATTTAAACTCTAACGATATAACTACTTGTAAATAAGACTAGGCTAGGTACATAAAACCAATTATTGCTACTCCACTCATTAATGCTCACTGTCCTAAGGAGTTCATAACTAATATCTATGAAGATCAAAACCTATTGTTTTGATACCAAATAAGCTATAATGCCTTAAGTTGTAGGCATTACAACTTGCCACATGTCTTTCTCTTGTTAAGAACACGCTAAGGCTATAAAATACTATACCACAATTATATCAATTTTAATCACCAAAACCCACAAATGGTTTACTTTAAAATATCTAGAAAAATAATCTCTTTTAAATCATGAACTACTAAAAATTCGAAACTAAATGTCATCAAAACAAATAAAACCTAACAAACTAGTCTCACAAAAATTTCCAACAACTAATAACATTCAAACATAAACTCCATAAAGTCTTCCATATCTCTCCCCTAAATCCAACGCTCAAGATCTATGAGTCTTCAATTGGATAGTCAAGACCACTATCGACATCCCTATGATCTACATATAGATCATACCTAGATAGATTGTAATGCCCTAACCTGAAGGCATCACAACTCGCCAGATGTCCTCTCTTATATAGGATACGCAAAAGCTCTAATATCCATAATAATACATTAATCATCTGTAAACACATATAGAGTTCTCATATGAGACGAAAACTATTTAAACTAAAAACATATCTTTTCATTGAAACCAACCTAAACATCCAGCTATAGTTTCAAATGACCTAAACATGTCTTTTGTTTAGAAATCCTGATATCCAAAGCCTAGCTCTCGGTTGGGTAGTCAGGTGCACTATCGCCATCCCCGTGATCAAAGAAAAACTCATATCCAGAAAATTCATATACTATATCCTCTTCACCTGTACCTGAAATTTAAAAGAATGAGTGGTGACGCCCAGTACGAAAACTCCAATCCAAAAACAAATGCATATGCACATACAACAAACAGGTAATTTATGCAACTTAAGCTAATGCAAACAGTCATATTATTATCTTTCTTAAGCCAACAAAACAACACAGTCCTGTATTAGGTATACTCTAATTTCAAATTCAGAGTTACTCAAACCCTTTCAAAATCAATCAACTATTTGAAAATAATAATCATATACATATATGAATGAGTGAGTACTCCCCAAACACCCTGAATCCAAAACACCTAATTCTACCGGAATCATCTTAATGCACGAGTGCACTAGGGACAACCTCATACAAAGATCATCAGGGTGCCATACCAATATCACTATCTGCCAGGTCTTTACTGGTCATAGCCAATCATACCCAACAAACAAGTTATTGAGCCAATTATCATTAGATTCATTGTGAGTCTATTTCCTACACCAAACACACAATACTGACTTACAAGTGCAAACAACAAACAAGGAATGATCGTACCTTTCTTAGTTTCAGGAACTATAATTTGAATCTCCTAATAATCGACAACATTTAACCACAACCAAATATCCTGAATCTCCACAACACTTCAATTAATAATGACAATACAACAACCTAAATCTCTAAATTCCTGTCAACAACATACATATGTAGAATAGATAAGAACACAATATAAACAAAACCTAATGTACTACAACTCCTGAAATCCTAACTTGACAAAGAAAATCACCAAGTTGCACCATCTAACCCTATCAATCTTCCACAACAATCTACAGAACTCGATAATCCTCCAAAACCTTAATATTCATAACAAAAAGAACAATCACATTCATATCGAGAATGAACCTGTATTGAATCTTTATGTTTTAAAAGACTTTTCTTACTTGCTTGGATCACCAAACCCGAATCCTTTCTCAAAATTTTGGATTCCACACAAAGCTAGGGTTTTTCTTCAAAAACCTTCATGAAAAATCCATAAACCCTAAGAAAACCTATACAAATTCGTATACAACACATAAGAGAAGGTTAGGATCACTTACTTTGGATCAAAAATACACTCTTGATAATTCTCTAACCCTAGAACTCCAAGAACGCTCCAAAACTCTTTTTACGAAGGAAGAAGAAAATAACATGTTTCTATCGAAAATCGTCTTCTCGCGTCTCGTATATATAGAAATTGCTCATACGCCGGCTCCTACGCTGGCAGCATACGTATTATTTTGCCGGCGTACACTCTACACTGGCAAAAATAACACAAACACGGGCGGCGTTCCTCGGGGCGTTGAATTTCCTAGAATTTCGATCCAACAACATACGGCGGTAAATACATTACCAATGCCGTCGACGTTCCTTCCAGCGTTGAACGAAACGCTATTGTTTCTTCCTACGCCAGTCTCTATGTCGGCGGCATAGCTTCTCTAGATGGTGTCGTTGCATCTGTCAAAAATTGCAGGAATCCGAACTTCAACATTCATTCCACAATCAAACTTAAACTTTTATAACTTGGTTGTTTTAACCTTAAACTCATCCTATCTCATCTTATGATTCATAATCCATTATATTTTCATCTTCATATTTCCGTATATTACATCTCTCCTCTCCTAAAAAGAACTTTCGTCCTGAAAGGTTACCTGAATTAATGAAACAACTCTGGGTATTTCATTCTCATGTCTTCTTTTAGCTTCCAAGTAGCTTCATGTTCAGTTTTATTAGTCTATTGCACTCTTACATATTTCATCACCTTGCTTCTCAGAATCTTATACTTAGAATCCACAACTCTGATCGGCTTTTCAACCGTCATAAGGTCTGGCTGCACTTCCAACAATTCAAGAGCTACTATCTCTTCCGGATCTCTAACATATTTTCTGAGCATAGATACGTGGAACACATTATGCACTCCCTCCAAATCAGGCGGTAAAGCTAATCTATAAGCCATGTTGCCTATCCTTTCAAGAATCTCATATGGTCCCACATATTGAGGATTTAACTTTCCTCTTAAGCCAAATCTGAAAACTCCTTTTGTTGGTGAGATCTTTAGCAAAACGGGCTCACCCACTTGAAATTCCAAGGGTCTTCTTCATTTATCTACATAACTCTTTTGTAGACTCTGAGCAGCTTGCAATCTTTGTCTGATCAAATTGACCTTGTCAACTGCATTTTGGACTAACTCTGGTTCTAACAACTGTATTTCATCCATTTCATCCCAATGAATAAGTGATCTACACTTTCTGCCATAAAGCGCTTCGTATGGAGGCATGCCAATTGACACTTGATAACTGTTGTTGTAGGCAAATTCCACTTTTGGCAAATGCTCATCCCAACTTCCTTTCAAATGCAAAGTGCATGCTCTCAACATATCTTCTAAAGTTTGTATAGCCCTTTCAGATTGCCCATCAGTCTGAGGATGATAACCAGTACTGAACACGACCTTGGTTCCCAAAGCTTGATGCAGACTTTTCTAGAATCCCCCAACAAATCTGGTATCCTTATTTGACACGATTGTTACTGGTATTCCGTGCAATCTCACAATCTCCTTAATGTACAATTGTGCTATAAAGTGAGTTACCTTTGTAAGATGATCCACAATGACCCAAATTGAATCAAACTTATCTCTTGTCTTAGGTAAAGTAGAAACAAAATCCATGGTGTTATGTTCCTACTTCCACTATGGTATTGGCAAAGGCTTCAACTCACCTGCCGGTTTTCTATGCTCAATATTAATCATCTGACACATATGGCACTTAGATACATATTCCACTATCTCCCTTTTCATATTGTTCCACCAGTATAGCCTTTTCAAATCCCGATAAATCTTGTTCCCTCCAGGATGAATGGAATAACTGGAGTAGTGCGCTTCCTTCAATAATTCCCTCTTAATTTCTCCTTGCATTGGCACACACAATCTCCCTTTGTACCTAAGGATACCTTCATCATCCACATAAAACTCTGGTGCTCGACCTATCTCCATTGTCCTCTTTATATCCAAGATACTTTGATCATTTGTTTGAGCTGTCTTGATTCTATCCACAAGAGTAGGTTGAATTCTCATATTAGTCAATCTTTCACCTACCTGTCTTGTGACTATTTCCAGCTCAAGCTTCCTCATATCATCAATGAGATGACATTCCGTAGTGATCAAAGTTGCAAGATTCTCTATTCTTCTTCTGCTCAAAGCGTCAACTACCACATTTGCCTTTCTTAGATGATAATATCAATATCATAATCCTTTATCAGTTCCAACCATCTTCTCTATCTCATGTTCAACTCTTTCTGGGTAAAGATGTACTTTAAACTTTTGTGATCCGTATACACTTTACATCCTTCCTTATATAGGTAGTGTCTCTACAGCTTCAAAGCATGCACAATTGCTACTAGTTCCAGATCATGAGTAGGATAATTCCTCTCATAGGGCTTTAACTATTTAGAAGTGTATGCTATAACCCTGCCTCCCTGCATCAGCATACATCCTAAACCTTTTGTTGAAGCATCACTATAAATAGCATACTCCTCACCACTCACAAGTAAGGCTAGCATTGGAGCAGACACTAACTTATTCTTCAACAACTGAAAACTAGTTTCACAGCCTTCACTCCATTAATACTTCACTCCCTTCTGTGTCAACCGAGTCAAAGGATTGGCAATCTTGAAAAAATCTTTCACAAATCTTCTGTAATGTCCTGCCATTCCTAGAAAACTTATTATTTTCATCATAGTCTTGGATCTTGGCCGTTCAACAACTGCTTTGACTTTCTTAGGATCCACTGATATCCTACTACCATCAACAACATGTTCTAAGAAAGACACCTGTTCTAACCAGAAATCACATTTTGAAAGTTTCACATATAATTTCTCTTCCTGAAATCTGGTCAGAACTAATCTCAAGTGTTCCTCGTGCTCCTCTTTAGTCCTTGAGTACACCAACACGTCATCAATGAAGACTATCACAAACATATCAAGATACTCCCTGAAGACTCTATTCATCTAATCCATAAATGCTGCTGGTGCATTGGTGAGCCCAAAAGACATGGCAACAAATTCATAGTATCCATACCTTGTCCTGAGAGTTGTCTTCTGAATATCTTCTACTTTCACTCTTAGCTGATGATATCCAGATCTCAAATCTATTTTTGAGAACATTGAAGCTCCTGCCAACTGATCAAACAGATCATCAATTCATGGCAAAGGATACTTGTTCTTGACTGTCACCTGATTCAACTCTCTGTAGTCGATGTGCAGTTTCATACTGCCATCCTTCCACTTGACAAACAGAACTGAGGCTCCCCAAGGCAAAACACTAGGTCTAATGAACTTCTTCTTCAACAAATCATTAACTGCACTTTAAGCTCAGCAAGTTCTGTTGGAGCCTTTGACAAGAAGCTTTTGATATCGGTGTAGTACTGGTTATCAAATCAATACCAAACTCCACTTCCTTCTCTAGTGGTAATCCAGGCAGATCCTCTGGAAAAACTTCTGGATACTCACATACAACTGGAACATCCGACAGCACTATCTCCTTCTTATCTTCTTTCACCATAGCAGCCAAAACTGATCTTCCCCATGGTTCATAGGTAGGTGAAACTAGAGGTCTTTACACTACCAACTTATAAACAAACTGATCACCATCAAACAAACTGAACTCCACTACCAGGTTATGGCAATCAATCACCACATGGTACTTTGCCAACCAGTCTACACCTAAAATCACATCAAAATCTAACATATCTAGCACAACCAAATCTGCAGGTAGATGCCTACCCTCTATTTCAATATCCACATTCCTACAAATTCTATTCAATACAGGCTTACTTCCCAAAGGGGTACTAACAAATACATATCCAGACATAAACTCAGCAGACATACCACAAACAGGCATAAAAGATTCAGAAACGCAAGAGAAACTGACACCAGTATCAAACAACACATATGCATTATGTAAGAGTATAGGAAACATACCCATGATAGTGTCCACACTAAAGGTCTCACTACTCTGTAATGCATATACCTTTGTTGGTGCTCCCTGTCCCTGGCCAAAATAAACTCTGTCATATTGCCCTCCTTTACAATCTGCAGCTTTGTGTCCCCTCTACCCACACTTGAAGTAGAAAACCTGTGAAATGACTTTGTTTGTGCAGGTATTACTCTTGTGTCCCAGCTTACCACAAGAAAAACAAGAATTCTCTACCCACTTGCAATCCTTCACATCATGTAGTCCAAGGCATCTTATACATCTTCTATCTGTATTCTATACTGCTGGCTTGAAATTCTATGTGACAGGTCTCTTGCCTCTATCCTATGTCTGTACCCTAGCTGTTGGCGTCTTGCCTAAGAATACCTTATTTCTCTATGGCTCACGGTTTTTAGTCCTGCTCAAGCCCTGCTTCACTGTTTTGGCTTTATTTACTACAGCTGAGTAGTTTCCCAGATTCATCAAATTCACCTGATATTGGATCTTAGGCTCTAGTCCAGTGATAAATCTGCTAACCTTAGCCTCTTCACTCCCTTTCAGAGCATCAAGTAGAAATCTCATCAGCTTGTGCAAATCTGCCTCATACTCTATCACTGTCATCTTCCCTTGCTATAAGGTGTAATACTCTTGAAGCATTCTCTGCTTAACCGTTGGGAAAGAATTCTCTATAGAAGGCCTGCTGAAACATCTGTCATGTAATCATATTAGACATGTGTCTTTTCGTGCTCAACCACCAATTATTGACTCTCTCAGTCAGCAAATAGGAGGCATATTCAACTTTTTTGTTTTCTGAAATATCCAGAGTAGCAAACATCTTCTCAACCTCTTCTATCCAAAATTGTGCTTCGAAAGGCTTACCTGGTACTGGTCAAACTTATGCACCAGGTCCACAAATTTGTTTAGACTAAGCACATCTGCTTGCCTAGCTCTATTACCTCCATTCCCATTCAGTCTCTTAGTCCCTTGTCTCCAAGCTTCAGCGTTTGCTTGGACCATCTGCATGTCCCTCCTTATATCCTGCTGTTGCTGACCAACCACTCCTAACAAAGCATTCACAGCCTACATAAGCTATGCAGCATCAACCGAAACCTGCTATCCAATAGGTGGAGGTGGTGACAAGTCCTGATTCTGAGCCTACTGTTAATCTTACTGCTGCCCTAAATTCTCATTCTCCTTAGGAATCCTTCTTCTTGGAGGCATTCTAACACAACAAAACACCACAAGAATAGAATAAGGGTATCCAACTCAAGATAAAAACTTAAATCTATAAGACAACATCAAACTTAACTAAACAACAAACATATTATTCTACCCCACTCCTCAAATCTCATTGTCACGCCCCAAAGGGTACCCCAAACATGACAGTCCACCACACCCGATATTTAAACTTAAGTATGACAATCTTAGTCATCCCATAAGTTTATATATCGAATGTAAGGTGTACTTACACAACTTTTAGGATCACACTTTGTTTCGAGTAGTCTTAAGAAAGCATACATAGCATTAAGAATATAAATCACAACAAGATAAACAGTTAAGTTTTACAAAAACCAAGGGGGCATACCCCCGCCAAAATAATGGGAGTCTTCATCATCTAGCTCCAATTTACAAATATCTGAGTCTACATTAAAGAGATTTTCCTAGAAGTCCACGCCTATACTAGGTCCCGACTTCCTCAAAAGCTCTTTAATCCAATGTGATAAACCTGCACAAGGTGTCCTCTCGGAACAACAAAAAATAGGGACACTGCAACAAAAACTATTGGGGTATAAGCTAATTGCTTAGTGAGATTCATTTTCCAAGTAACATACTCGATCAAGCTAAAAATATCTATACAAGCAAGTTATAATTAAGCAACCATATGAATGCACAAGCAAATGAGCAAGCAAGCATATGACTTTCCGGTAGTCATATGTGAATGGATTTACGCCCTCCATTCGGGGTTTGGGGTAGTTCATAAGTCATGCAACTACAGTTCCAATGTTGGTCCATAAGACATGCAACCATAGTCCCAATCTTAAGTGGGGTGGTCCATAAGACATGCAACCACAATTTTAATGTTGGTCCATAAGTCATGCAACCATAGTTTTCATTATTTGAATGGGGTGGTCCATAAGTCATGCAACCCTAGTCCCCTTCATTAAAGACCGCTGCCTCCCAAATACACCTTTGTCCCACCAAAGGCATACTCGACAATGATATGTGACTCACTACGTGATATGCATGTACAATTTATTCATATAATCATGGCATATTAATTAGATAATTTTAAAAGTGATCATACAGATTTCAGACACTCCAAATCTATACTAGCTCATACAAAGTTATTGCAACAAAGCTTGCCTCGATATACTTATCGTTCATTCATGCAAGTTTAGATCACCATTCAATCACAATTTTATCTTTTCCTAAGTCTAATGCCACTACTACTACAAGCACACCCAAGAGCATAATTAATTGAGAAATGAACTCACTTGTCCATGTAGTGAAATCCCCTAGTCGTAATAGTCCTCGGGGAGTGGTAACCCGTCCTCCAATTCACCTAAGTGCAAAGAATACCCTCAATGAGTATCTCTTATGAAGTTCTATTAAACTTAACAATTTTATTTACTAAGTTCGTCAATTTTCGCCTAAGTTGAATTCTTAACTTAAAAAGGTCATATCTAACTCATTTTAACTCGGAATTAAGCTTATAATATACCGATTTCTATCTACTTCGAAAGAGCTATCTATTTCCAAAGTTAATTCAAACTTTTAAGGTCATTTAAGGGTCGGAAACATACTGTACAGTAGGGTTGCGAAAATCCAAGATTTGAGCCTTTGTGAAAAATTGCCATATCTACTCTATTTAACTACTTAGATTAACTTATTTTAGTCCTAAACTTGCAAGAAGACCTTTAAAACAAAATCAAGAGACTACACACTTATTTAATCCCAAACATAAAGTTCAAATGAAACTTCTAAAAATCCATTTTCATAAAACCGAAATTTATAAGTTGAAACTCATTGTCTTGTTTTGAGTAATTCCTTTACTAAAACTTACTTAGTTCAATGAAAATAATTTTCCTATATTATTTATCATCAAGGCATTCCATTTTCAATATAAAATACTTGTTTTGAGATCTAAAAGGAGGTTTTCAAAATTGGTCTTCCCTTAGATACGAATTTCCTCTTTGAAGTTTATAATGAAAACAAGACCTAAATTTTTGTGTTTTACAAAGCACTTGATTTTAGAAATACTTTTTAGGAAAACTCATTTAAACTTATGAAAATTCATTCCTTAAGATATCTATACCAAGAGCCCTTTATATTTTTGTCTAAATCTTCATTTTAAAGTTGAATGATGGGTTCCAAAAATGGGTCTTGGTCTAGATCCGAATTTTCATAAATTTATTTTGAACATATCTCTTGAGAAAATTCATCAAAACTCATGAAAAACAACCCATTACATATTATATCTTAAGAACCCTTCATTTCTTGAATAAAATCCTCATTTTTGAGTTGGAAAACATGTTTTTATTTTAGATCTTTGTCTTGATCCGAAAATACAATTTTTATTTTTGAAAATAAACTTCGAAAATCAACTTTGATTCTTGTAAGATGAAGTCTTGATGATATACATCCATCAAACCTTCATTTTCTTAACAAAAACTTCCATTTCAAGACTTGGAAGAGGGTTTTTAAAATGATGCCTTGACAAGTTACGAATTTTACTTTTTCATTCAAACTCAAATCCAAGATCTACTCAAAATACAACCATGGAAACAAAAAAAAACTTGGTAGTAGGCCTTAAACTTCTAGATCTACACATAAACATAACTAAAGCTTTGTAAAACTCTAGATCTACAAGTTATCACAAAAATAAGAATATAACAAGCCTTCAAGATAACAAATATACTAATAACAAAAAGAGATCATCAACAAGAGGAGTGTTTCAATTTCTAGCATCATCATCCATAGCTTTTTAAGCTTGTGGAATATCCTTTGATGCATGAAACACCCATAATATCATCCTAACATCCTATGGAAGTTAAAAGAGAATGATTACCTCAAATATTTGCAAGAAAAGTGTGTATGAGCAAAGGAAAGAAAATGGTGGTAGCTTGTTCTTAAGAAGAACAAAGCAAAGAAGAAGAGAAAGGAAAGGGAAAAAAGAGGGTTTGAGAGTTTTTGGAAAATGGAATGAAAAGTGAAGAGAGAGAAAAGTAAAGGAGTATTTATATTAGGTGGATTTAGGGTTTGTTTGTATAATAAAAGGAGTTAAAATGAAACAAATTGGGGGAAAAATATGGGGATTTGCGCCGGCCAATGAAGGGAGTGAGAGGGAGATATATTTGATTTCATTTGAAATTTGAATTTGTATAATAAATTGTATTAATTGTAATGATTTGTTAAGAGACAAAATTTCTTGGAAAAAAAATGAATTGAGTGATTGAAAGGTTGTAAGAATAGGGTATGGGTATGTGTGTAGTAGGTTGTACTTGTGAATAGTAAAAAATAGTAGATAAGACATCTACTTTACCGGTAGTAACGAAAATACGGGAAAAATGCTATAACTGTAATTTTTATAGCCCGAAAAATTATAAAATATATATTTTTGAAATCCTTATAAAATTCCGGTTCTAACGAGTATTCCGAATATTTTTCTGAGTTTCTAGTTCGGGGCTCGCTTTTCCGTAATGAAGCTCGGAAAGCTCGGAATAGAAAATTTTTCGAAATCAAAATTTTGTATGGTTCGAAATATACTATAAAACAATAATCCGCATTAATTTATCTTATAGAGGTTTTTTATATAGAAATCTAAGAAAAGCCGGAATTAGGGTTCCTAGGTTACTTGTACTAATCCTATTTAGGGTTTTGATTTCCGATTTACGAAGCTTACTCAGTTACTAAGAAAACCAGGGTTTACACTCATCGTACTAAGGAATCAAAACTTAATCTATATAATTCAAAATCTATTGCTCTGATACCAAATAAGCTGTAACGCCCTAACTTGAAGGCATTACAACCTACCACATGTCCTCTTTTATATAGGACACACAAAGGCTCTAATATCCACAATAATGCATTAATCACCTGTAAACACATATAAGGCATCTCATAGGATACGAAACCTATTTAAACGAAAAACATATACTTCATAAAGCATAAACTCCTGATTCAAAAATCCATGTTGACATCACATAGCCAACAAATTCAGTAGAAACTAAAAAATATTTACATAAAATAAATCTTTTCATTGAAACCAACCTAAATATCTAACTACAGTTTCAAATGACATAAAATGTCTTTTCTTTAGAAATCCTGATATCTAAAGCCTAGCTCTCGGCTGAGTAGTCGGGTACACTATCGCCATCCTCTTGATCAAAGAAAAACTCATATCCAGAAAGATCATATACTACATCCTCTTCACCTATACCTGAAATTTAAAAGAATGAGGGGCGACGCCCAGTACGAAAACTCCAATCCAAAAACAAATGCATATGCACATACAATAGATAGGTAATTTATGCAACTTAAGCTAATACAAACAGCCATATTATTATATTTCTTAAGCTAATAAAACAACACAGTCTAGTATTAGGTATACTTTAATCCCGAACTCAGAGTTACTCAGACCCCTTATAAAATCAATCAACTCTCTTAAAATAATAATCATATACATATATGGATGAGTAGGTACTCCCCAAACACCCCGAATCCAAAACACCTAATTCTATCGGAATCATCTTAATGCACGAGTCCACTAGGGACAACCTCATACAAAGATTATCAGGGTGCCACACCAATATCACTGTCTGCCAGGTCTTTACTGGTCATAGCCAATCACATCCAACAAACAAGTTATTGAGCCAATTATCATTAGATTAATTATAAGTCTATTTCCTACAACCAAACACACAATACTAACTTACAAGCACAAACAACAACCAAGGAATGGTCGTACCTTTCTCAGCTTCAAGAACTATAATTTGAATCTCGTAAAAATCCTTTATCGACAATATTCAACCACAACAAAAAATCTCGAATCTCCACAATGCTTCAATCAATAATGACAATATAACAATAACCCAAATTTCCAAATTCCTGTCAACGACATACATATATAGAACAGATAAGAATGTAGACACCCAATTTTTGCTCAATTTAAGGCTCAAATTTATGATAAAAATTAGTATTATGTCGAGCTCACAAAAAAGGTAAAAAATAGAAAAAAATAAAAAAAAAAGCAAAAATAGCACAAAAAATCAAAAACAGCAAAAATAAGATAAGATATAGAAGTAGTAAGAAAAAATAAAAAAAAAATGAGAGAAAAATGAGACTAGTAAAGAAAAGTAAAATTTAAAAAAAAATTATTAATTCGAGCTTGATATAATACATATTTTTGTTAAACAAATTTTCAAAAATTATTTTTAAAATAGAATTTTCAAGAGCCTTAAATATTAATTTTGCTGGACCCAACCGAGCACAGGTCAACGGCCTAACAGTTAAAACCACTGACCCATATGACTAGACCAGCCATAGGACCAGGGTTTGATTCCATGAAGAGGCAAATAAGAATGAGGATTCAATGTCGGCATGGGATAGACTGGATTTGTATTAAATGTGTGCGAAAATCAAGCCTCGAACAGCCCCAATTTTTCAGTTGAAAATTGGGAAAATTTTCGAAAATCTAGAAAAATTGAAGAATCATCAATGGCGGCTGATCAAATTCAATGAATTTGAACGATTCAATTAATCTTATACAGAGATAGGATCGAATATTCGAGGATTTGATCATCAATTTCGTCAGTTACGAATGAATCAAATTCCAATTTTCGAATTAAATTTTTTGCAAAAAATTGGGAAGTCATTAAATGCAATTTGTAACTGATCATCAATTTCGTCAGTTACGAATGAATCAAATTCCAATTTTCGAATTAAATTTTTTACGAAAAATTAGGAAGTCATTAAATGCAATTCGTAACTGAAATCAGACCATGAATCTATAAATAGGAATGATCCATGAACAAAAGGCATACAACAATTGCAAGGATTACTCAGAGATTCAAAGCATTCGAAAATTTTCGAAGTAAGGGTTTAGAGAGAAGAAAAACACAAAAACGGAGAAAAAAAAAGAAGAAGCAGAGAATAAAAAAAATATATATATTATATATATATATAACATAGAGAGAAAAATTCCATACAAATATCTCAGCAAAAATCACTCAAAAAAGTTGGAATCAAACAGGTTCTTGGGGGAAGAAAACAAATTGATTGTTGGTTTCAGTCTACTCATGAGGTCAGCGATCAACGGTCAAAGGTCAATGGTCCACATCCAAATCAGCACTCCAGATCTGATCCGAACGATCCAACGGTCCAGGTGAGTTTGGATTAAATTTTTCAATCTAAAATATTTTCATATAGCATTAAATTTCCTATGAAAATAATAAGTTTTCATCAATTATCTTCATAAATTAGCTATGAAAATATTCAATCAAGTTTAACCAAATTGATTTTTCATGTAGCATTAAATTAGCCATGAATTATCATAAAATGATTTGAAGAAAGATGATTTTGGACTTAGAAAAATTGTATTTTTATTAAATGAAAATCAATTGATTAGATCATAGGATTATTAAAAAATGGTTTCATAAAAATTCAAAATTTAATGAATTTAAAGTGAAAAGAGTTCAAAATTTAAAATTGATCAACAAACTAAGGTTCTTTTCAAAAGAACTACGTTTTGTCTGATCTCGATTAGCGAGTACGTAGGCACCTATGGGGCGACATTAAAAAATAATTTTTTTTTATAATATTGTGAATAAATATTTTGTAAATATAAGATGTTTTGTTGATATTCATATTCTAAAAAAAAAGATAGAAAAATGTGACTCATAAATATTTGTTTTGTTTCATTTGAGTTTTTGAGTATGAAAAGGATAATTATAAGTTTAAAGTTCCAAAAGTGGTAACCATTTGATTTTAATAGGTTTAGCCCCCGAATCCATGATTGGTTTTAAAAGTTTAGCTTTTAATCAAATTTTCGCAGACTAGTAGCTAAGTTAGGATCAACCGACCCATTGATCCTAGCTTTATTTTTTTTTCCGATTTATATCGGGTGGCGACTCTAAAAAGTTTTCAAAAATTAAAATTTCTTTTAACCCCTAGTCGAGGATTCATGTTAAATGGGTTCGGGTTTAATGTGAATCGGGTTAGGAGGAATAAACCAGATAGTGGAAAATCCAGGCTCGACAGCTTGGCGACTCCACTGGGGACACCTAAATTTTTTAAAAAAAAAGGGGCTAGCCACTTAGGAATTTTAAATTTAAATTTATCCTTTAAAATTGCTCGTTTTTGTGAATATATACATTATAATTCTTTGTACATTATTTGGATAATTGTTTTGTGAATATATATACTAATCTTGCAGATAAAAAAAATAAAAAAAGGGGGGCAATAGATTATTCATTTGCATTTGCATCTGCATATTAGCATAAATGTGTGCTAGATACGGTCGGACCCAGGCCGTCTTAAGAGCCTAAGCGAGGAGGACGAAGTAAGGTCCGGGGGCTGTGGCTTTCCACCCTCTAGATCAAGAAATGTCCTCCACTCCGGTTTAGTACCACTAAACCGGGGGACCTATAGAACCCTACCAAATCATGCATTCATCAACATGGGATATGACCAAATTTTTTCAAAAAAAAATGGAGTTGTATCATTTTTTTTTCCAAATAAAAAATTTATTAAAAATAAAAAAGGGGTTTCAAAAAGAAAATTAAAAAAATCAAAATTAAAAAAAAAAAAATCAAATAAAACAAAAAGTTTTTTAACCAATTCCAACAAAGTCTAAAAAATGTGGAGTAATATTCTTTTAGTATTAGTTGGCCCTATAAGATAAATAAATAAAAATGATTTGATAAAGGTTTTTTTAATACAACTCTGTAAATATTTTCAAAATTCTATTGGTCATTATCCCCATTTGCATCCGTGTGCTAGCATATGTGCATATTTGCATCTTGCATTGTATATATTTTCTTAAAAATGAAATGTGTAGAGTAGACTTGTATATATTCATAGAATATATTGTCCACCTATAGTTATAGGTCCTTTCCAACCAAAATTATCTTTGTCATAAGTATTCCATTTCATTGTCCTCAAATCAATCATTTTGTAAATATTTGCCCCCACTTAAGGGGAGAGGGTCATTTGTTTACCTCTATTCTTGTAAGTTAGTTTTTGCCTAAAGAAAAAACTTTGAGTTGTAAATAAATTTCCACTTTAGATTAGAAACATTCATTTTCCAAACCTCTTTTGTAAATAACCATTTTTTCAAAAAAAAAAAGAAGAGAATAACAAGTTTTTAAAATTTCTTTTCTAAAAAGAAAGAAAAAAAGAAAAAAGAATAAAAGTTTAAAAAAAAATGTATAAATAAATGAAGAAAAAAGGAAAGTTGCCAACAGGAAAGAATATTTCAAAAAAATTGTTATCCCAATGATCATTCAGTAAAAGGCAATTGAAATCAAAATTAGGGCAACCAAAAGGACTTTACCGATTAGGGGCATTTGATAAACCTAAATGGGGCATTTAGTTAAATATCTTGAGGCAATAAAAATGGATGATTGAAAGCCAAGAGAAATATCTCACTAAAAATAATTGCCTAGGATGAAAAGAGGCAAATTTAATCCCAAACACCAACCCTACACACTCGAGAGAGGAGTGAATTGTGAGAGATAAGGTGGACTCATTCCTTAAAGGAGGTCTGTCTTGAATTTAGTACATGGGTCAAAATGAAATTAGGCATTCATTTCAAAATCTTAAACACATTTACCCTTTGTCAGCCCATTTGAGCCTATCAAGGAAGTGTCTTAAAAATAAACCCTGTCAGGAACCACCCCACAATGGGGCAATCAGGAGGTTAGGGTCATTAACAAGGAGAAAAAGGAGTAACTTATATGCACTTGACCTAGTCGCATCAATTCAAGAGTAGTCAATTGACAAAAATAAATCTTTTCCTATGAAAGAAAAAGAGTCTCCATTTCAAACCATACACAACACATGTACTTTGAGCTATAGACCACAAAAGGAAAAAAAACAAATCACCTTGGATTCATGCCCCAAAAAAAGAAAAAAAAAAGAGGAAGAAAAAACAAGAAAAGAAAAAGACAAGAAAAAATCAAGGAGAGATCAACAAAAGAAAAAAAGAAGAAGAAGAAGAAGAAGCAAACAAGGTGATAATAAATCAATGATTTGCAAACACAAATAGAAACACATAGCTCAAAATTCATCAAAATTCATTCTATATTAAGCCCCGCCCACAAATTCCACCCTTTGGAGACTCTTTGGATCAAAGGAGTTGATCTATTAATACCCTTGAAACTAGGGACAAGTGCATCATCAAGTTTTCCTTAAGGGTTCTTGACTTGTAAACCCGGGTTGTGTTGAAAATTTTTTCAGAAAAAAGCCTTTATGAAATATCCTTTTTGATTAAAGCCAATAACCAAAAGCCCACATTACAGTCCAAAGAAGACCTAATAGATTGACTGATGTGTATTACTTGCAAGCCGGACCATAATTTTTGGAATCCGAGTCAAAAGTGAAAATGAGCCTAAGAGAGTGTGAGGAAGTCCTCTTTGACTAAGCAATCAAAATGAGATAACCAATCTTGGTATATAAATTGTCCACAGGGGCATAAAATCATTTGCTCCAATTTGAAAGGTATCTGCCTCAAGTTTAGCAATTATTTGCCCCAAAATTAAAAACAATGCCCCAATAGTGAATTGAAGTCCTCAAAAGTAAAATTTTTTGCCCCCAATGATTAAAATTTTTCAATGAGAAACCTTAAGTGGTTAAATAGTCAAGCCTGAGGCTGAACTGAAGTGAATGATCAATGGGCAAACACAATTCATTTTTACCTGTTGGTAACTTTCTTTAAAAGTGAAAGTAAAAGAAAAAAAGAAAAAATATATAAAAATTACTTTTGGTTCAAATCTTTGAAAAAAAAAAAAAGACATTTCTAAGAAAAGAAGGGATTGTAAGTCCATCACTTTCCCAAGAAAAAAGGAAGTTAGGATTTTCAAGTCCACTTTTTCAACTAACTCTCTCAAATCAAGTTTTTCAATCAAAGAAATAGCAAATTCGTTGCTTTCTCAACCAAGTTTTTCAAAGAAATAGCAAATTCGTTGCTTTCTCAATCAAGTTTTTCAATCAAAAGAAATAGCAAATTTTGCTTTCTAACCAAGTTTTTCAAAGAAAAAGCAAATTCGTTGCTTTCTCAATCAAGTTTTTCAAAGAAATAGCAAATTGTTGCTTTTCAACCAAGTTTTTCAAAGAAATAGCAAATTCGTTGCTTTCTCAATCAAGTTTTTTCAAAGAAATAGCAAATTGTTGCTTTCTTAACCAAGTTTTTCAAAGAAATAGCAAATTCGTTGCTTTCTCAATCAAGTTTTTCAATCAAAAGAAATAGCAAATTGTTGCTTTCTTAACCAAGTTTTTCAAAGAAATAGCAAATTCGTTGCTTTCTCAATCAAGTTTTTCAATAAAGAAATAGCAAATTGTTGCTTTCTTAACCAAGTTTTTCTCAATATTAGCAAATTCATTGCTTTCTGAACCAAGTCAATCGAATTTCCAAGAAAGAGAAAGTAAATTCACTGCTTTCTCAAACAAATTTTTAACCAAGTTTGCGAGATTATTGTTTTCTCAGCTAAATAAGCCCAGTGGATTGAAAAAATTGTGTACCCTCAGTCTAGACTCGACAGATAGTCTAGTACTGATAAATTCTCAAATCCATCCTTCAAGATGGTGACCAAAATTCTAAAAATCCATCATTCAGATGGTGATCAAGACCAAAATTCCTAAATCCATCCTTTCAAGATGGTGACCAAAATTCTAAAAATCCATCCTTTCAAGATGGCGATCAAGACCAAAATTCCCAAATCCATCCTTTCAAGATGGTGAACAAAATTCCCAAAATCCATCCATACAAGATGGTGATCAAGACCAAAATTCCCAAATCCATCCTTTTAAGATGGTGACCAAAATTCTAAAAATCCATCCATACAAGATGGTGATCAAGACCAAAATTCCCAAATCCATCCTTTCAAGATGGTGACCAAAATTCCAAAAATCCATCCATTCAAGATGGTGACCAAAAACCCTTGTTCATCAAGGTGACCCAAATCTTTGTTCATCAAGGTGACCCAAAATCCTTGTTTATCAAGGTGACCAAAATCCTTGTTTATCAAGGTGACCATTTAAAAAATCTTTAGCTATCAAAGTTGGCAATTAGCCGTTCCTAAAACCCCTGCTTGTTAGGGTGATGTTTGGTAGTTTAAACCCGCCAGGTTTAGGTCTTGGGCAAAAATGGTGTCTTTTTGTCTTTGTGGCAAAGTTTTGCTCAAACTTCACCACAAAGAGGGGTAGCTGTAGACACCCAATTTTTGCTCAATTTAAGGCTCAAATTTATGATAAAAATTAGTATTATGTCGAGCTCACAAAAAAGGTAAAAAATAGAAAAAAATAAAAAAAAGCAAAAAATAGCACAAAAAATCAAAAACAGCAAAAATAAGATAAGATATAGAAGTAGTAAGAAAAAAATAAAAAAAAATTGAGAGAAAATGAGACTAGTAAAGAAAAGTAAAATTTAAAAAAAAAATTATTAATTCGAGCTTGATATAATATATATTTTTGTTAAAACAAATTTTCAAAAATTATTTTTAAAATAGAATTTTCAAGAGCCTTAAATATTAATTTTGCTGGACCCAACCGGGGTACAGGCCAACGGCCTAACAGTTAGGACCACTGACCCATATGACTAGACCAGCCATAGGACCTGGGTTTGATTCCATGAAGAGGCAAATAAAAATGAGGATTCAATGTCGGCATGGAATAGACTAGATTTGTATTAAATGTGTGCGAAAATCAAGCCTCGAACAGCCCCAATTTTTTCAGTTGAAAATTGGGAAAATTTTCGAAAATCTGGAAAAATTGTAGAATCATCAATGGCGGCTGATCAAATTCAATGAATTTGAACGATTCAATTAATCTTATACAGAGATAGGATCGAATATTCGAGGATTTGATCATCAATTTCGTCAGTTACGAATGAATCAAATTCCAATTTTCGAATTAAATTTTTTGCGAAAAATTGAGAAGTCATTAAATGCAATTCGTAACTGATCATCAATTTCGTCAGTTACGAATGAATCAAATTCCAATTTTCGAATTAAATTTTTTGCAAAAAATTAGGAAGTCATTAAATGCAATTCGTAACTGAAATTAGACCATGAATCTATAAATAGGAATGATCCATGAACAAAAGGCATACAACAATTGCAAGGATTACTCAGAGATTCAAAGCATTCGAAAATTTTTGAAGTAAGGGTTTACAGAGAAGAAAAAACAAAAAACGGAAGAAAAAAAAAAGAAGAAGCCGAAAATAAAAAAAACAAAAAAAATATAACATAGAGAGAAAAATTCCATACAAATATCTCAGCAAAAATCACTCAAAAAAGTTGGAATCAAACAGGTTCTTGGGGGAAGAAAACAAATTGATTGTTGGTTTCAG
Organism: Combretum micranthum; assembly: GCA_024138025.1. Lineage (NCBI taxonomy): Eukaryota > Viridiplantae > Streptophyta > Magnoliopsida > Myrtales > Combretaceae > Combretum > Combretum micranthum. The sequence goes on along the minus strand of JAMXBD010004555.1, from coordinate 21,175 downwards.
TCTACTCATGAGGTCAGCGATCAACGGTGAACGATCAACGGTCCACATCCAAATCAGCACTCCAGATCTGATCCGAACGATCCAACGGTCTAGGTGAGTTTGGATTAAATTTTTCAATCTAAAATATTTTCATATAGCATTAAATTTCCTATAAAAATATTAAAGTTTTCATCAAATTATCTTCATAAATTAGCTATGAAAATATTCAATCAAGTTTAATCAAAATTGATTTTTCATGTAGCATTAAATTAGCCATGAATTATCATAAAATGATTTTGAAGAAAGATGATTTTGGACTTAGAAAAATTGTATTTTTATTAAATGAAAATCAATTGATTAGATCATAGGATTATTAAAAAATGGTTTCATAAAAATTCAAAATTTAATGAATTTAAAGTGAAAATAGTTCAAAATTTAAAATTGATCAACAAACTAAGGTTCTTTTCAAAAGAACTACGTTTTGTCTGATCTCGATTAGCGAGTACGTAGGCACCTACGGGGCGACATTAAAAAATAAATTTTTTTTTATAATATTGTGAATAAATATTTTGTAAATATAAGATGTTTTGTTGATATTCATATTCTAAAAAAAGATAGAAAAATGTGACTCATAAATATTTGTTTTGTTTCATTTGAGTTTTTGAGTATGAAAAGGATAAATTATAAAGTTTAAAATTCCAAAAGTGGTAACCATTTGGTTTTAATAGGTTAGCCCCCGAATCCATAATATCTGGTTTTAAAAGTTTAGCTTTTAAATCAAATTTTCGCAGACTAGTAGCTAAGTTAGGATCAACCGACCCATTGATCCTAGCTTTTTGTTTTTCCCGATTTATATCGGGTGTGTGACTCTAAAAGTTTTCAAAAATTAAAATTTCTTTTAACCCCTAGCGAGGATTCATGTTAAATGGGTTCGGGTTTAATGTGAATCGGGTTAGGGAAAATAAACGGATAGTGGAAAAATCCAGGCTCGACAAAGAACATGATATAAACAAAACCTAATGTACTACAACTCCTAAAATCCTAACTTGACAAGAATATCACAAAGTTGCACCGTCTAACCCGATCAATATTCCACAACAATCTATAGAACTCGATAATCCTCCAAAACCCTAATATTCATAACAACAAGAACAATCACATTCATATCAAGAATGAACCTTTATTGAATCTTTATGTTTTAAAAAACTTTTCTTACTTGCTTGGATCACCAAACCTGAATCCTTTCTCAAAATTTTGGATTCCACACAAAGCTAGGGTTTTTCTCCAAATATTTTCATGAAAAATCCATAAAACCCTAAGAAAAACTTATACAAATTCGTATACAACACATAAGATAAGGTTAAGATCACTTACTTTGGATAAAAAACACACTCTTGATGATTCTCCAACCCTAGAACTCCAAGAATGCTCAAAAACTCTCTTTTACGAAGTAAGAAGATTATAACACCCTAACTTGAAGGCATTACAATCCGCCACGTATCCTCTCTTATATAGCACACACAAAGGCTCTAATATCTACAATAATGCATTAATTACCTGTAAACACACATAAGGCATCTCATAGGATACGAAACCTGTTTAAACTAAAAAACGTATGCTTCATAATACATAAACTCCTGGTTCAAACATAAAATCCAAGTTTACATCACTAGCCAACAAATTCAGCATAAACTAAAAACTGTTTACATCAAAAATCTTTTCATTAAAACCAACCTAAACATCTAACTACAACTTGAAAATATCTAAATGTTTCTTCTTCTTAGAAATTTTGATATATGAAGCCTAGCTCTCGGCTGGGTAGTCGGATCCACTATTGCCATCCCCGTTATCAAAGAATAACTCATATCTAGGAAGATCATATACTATATCCTCTTCACCTATACCTGAAATTTAAAAGAATGAGTGGCAACGCGTAGTACTGTAACTCCATCCAAAAACAAATGCATATGCACATACAACAAAAAGCTGATTCATGTGACTTAAACTAATGCATACAGTCATATTATTATCTTTCTTAAGTCAACAAAGCAACACAGTCCAATATTAGGTATACTGTAATCTCGAACTTCGAGTAACTCAGATCCCTTGAAAATCAAGCAACTCTTTGAAAATAATAATCATATACATATATGGATGAGTGGGTACTCCCCGAACACCCTGAATCCAAAACACCTAATTCTACCGAAATCATATCAAGACACGAGTCTGCTAGGGACAACCTCACACCAAGATCATCAGGGTGCCTCACTAGTATCACTATCTGCCAGGTCTTTACTGGTCAAAGCCAAGTACAACCAAACAAACAATTATTAAGCCGAATATAATTAGGTTTTATGAAATTCTATTCCTACAACAAATCAGACAATACTAAACTTACAAGCAAGAACAATAAGCAAGGATTTATCGTACCTTTCTCAATTTCAAGAATACAAATCAAATCCTCAATCTGATATCAACAACAACAAAATCAACCCGAACTCCACAAACTCCTATATCAATACCAACAACAATCCCACAAACTCTAAATATCCTGAAAAGAAATCTCCATTATTTACACCGTCTACTCCGATCAAAATCCATAAATATCCTCAAGAACAACAATGAACCGCACAAAACCCCACAAATTTTGAATATTTCATCGAAACCTTGGATCATCAAAACCCGACTCACATCCACAAATTCGGATTCCAACCAAATCTAGGGTTTCCTCCATGCAAACAATCACAAAATCCTTAGAACTTGCATGAAATTCGCATAAATCTTGTATGAGAACATTACACTTACTTATTTTAATCACAAAACTCACTCCTTATCCAACCAAGACAGATTAAACCTGAGATCTAAATCCTTCCTATGTTTTCCTTCAAGAACACAACAAAACCCTAAGAAAACTTATGCAAATTCGTATATAACCCATAAGAGAAGGTTAAGATCACTTACTTTGGATCATAAACACACTCCTGATGATTCTTCAACCCTAGATCTCCAAGAACACTCCAAAACTCTCTTATACAAAGGAAAAATATGATAAAAATATTTCTGTTGAAAACCATTTCTTGCGTCTCGTATATATAGAAATTGCTTATACGCCAGCACCTACGCCGATGGCGTACATATAAATTTTGCCAGGGTACACTTTACGCTGGTAAAAATTACACGAACATTGGCGGCATTCATCGAGGCTTTGAATTCCCAGAATTTTGATCCAACAATATACGCCGGTAAATCCATGACCTACGCTGGCGGCGTTCCTATCCGGCATTAAAAGAAACGCTCGTGCACACCGGCGGCGTTCCACCTAGCGTTAAGAAAAATGCTACTGTTTGCTTCCTACGCCGTCTCTACGATGGCGGCGTAGATTCTTCAGATGGCGGCATAGCATCTATCAAAAATTGCAGAAATTCGAACATCAGCATTCATTACCCAATCAAACTTAAACTTTTACGACTTACTTGTTTTGACCTTAAACTCATTCTATATCATCTTAATGATTCATAATCCATTATATTTTCATCTTTATATTTCCATATATTACAAAGATAATAAAAGGTTTCTATCGAAAATCGTCTTATCACGTCTCGTATATATAAAAATTTCTCATATGCCGGCTTCTATGCAGACGGCGTATGTATTATTTTGCCGGCGTACACTCTACATTGGCAAAAATAACATGAACACGGGCGGCATTCCTTTAGGCGTTGAATTTCCTAGAATTTCAATCCAACAACATACGCCGGTAAATCCATGACCAACGTCGGCGGCATTCCATCCAGCGTTAAAAGAAATCACACTGATCAAAATCAATGCTCGTGTACAATGGCAGCGTTCCATCCAACGTTAAAAGAAATGCTACTGTTTCTTCCTATGCCGATCTCTACGTTGGCGGCGTAGATTCTCCAGATGGTGACGTTGCATCTATAAAAAATTATAGAAATCCGAACTTCAATATTCACTCTACAATCAAACTTAAACTTTTATAACTTAGTTGTTTTAACCTTAAACTCATCCTATATCATCTTATGATTCAGAATCCATTATATTTTCATCTTCATATTTCCGTATATTACATAGATCATACACAATATCATCTTCACCTATACCTGAAAAATCAAAAGGATGAGTGAAAATGCCCAGTACGCCATACCACAAACAAATACGCATGAATATGACAACGTACATTAGATACATTCCTGAAACTAATGCAGCATACACAAATTATCATCTTTAATTAGTGAAACAAACAACACTATTTAGAACCATATGCATCTAGTCCTAAACCCGGAGTAACTAATGATCCCAATTCACAATCTTTAGAAAATAGTTTATATACAATATATTGATGTTGAGTACTCCCACACATCGTTTCGTTTCACCATATGGACCAGAACGACTCCTAATCTATTAGAATCATTTCCAAGTGCAACTCCACTAAGGACAGCACCACACAAGGATCATCAGGGTACTTCATTAGTATCACACTCTGCGTGATCTTTACTAACCAAAGCCATACACAAACAACACTCTTTACAATTTATATGTTGGATAGGATTTAATCAAATTTTTGCTAAACCTATATGCACAAACAACAGGCAAGGTAAGGTTATACCTAGATTTTCTTTCAATCCCAATTTATCCAACATAAACTTTTAATTGAAAAGGAACCCTAATCTTGCAATACTCCTGTTTAACAATATATATATTGCAATCAATTCCAATTGTAATAATAATACCAACCCTAACCTTAATTCCATAAACCTAATCGAAGATCAACATACCTGTTTACCCCTTTTGCACTTCATAGAAACCCTTTTCCCAATTTCTCCAAAGTTCTTAACGATCTCCAAAATTCTCTTCACAACACATACATATATATACAATCCTCCATGAGCAAAACGATTACGAAAGTTCATAACTTTATAGTCACAGAGATAGAATGGGTTCATACTTACCTAGAACTTACAGATCTTGCTTACAACAGAACCTTAATTTGTTCAATCAATCTCGTATCACAAGTAATTTACTATTGCTATAATTATATTCCTATATTCTATTAATCTCAAAAACTACAAGACTTTTTTACTTTGATATGAAATCGAAATTCTCAAAATCCGCTTTAAGGTTTTCTCTAATGGATTCCCGAATCTCCTTTAATCGTATACAAAACTAGAATTAGATTTATCTACCTAAGGAAATGAATTGAAAAAAAAAAGACCAAGATTAGACTAACATACCTTGAGTTTGGCTAAGGAAAAAGTGTGGGGAAATCGAAGGTCTAAGGGTCTATTTATAGAGGAGCTCAGCTTAGGAAATACGCGGACATAGGCCGGCCTTTACGCCGATAGCTTAACTGGATACGCCGACGGCCATTAGTCCGGCGTAGGACCAATTTCCTTAGCAAATTTTCGAAACTTCACATTGAAGCTTAGGTTATTGTCCCTTATTTTAGGCCGATGGCTTATGATTCAAGGTTGACACCATCTAAGCGATATTTGTCTGATCATTCGCATGTGACTTTCTCGTATCCAAATTCATCTATTGAAGAACAAAAATTCCCTTTTATATATCACTATATTACAATTCTACCCTTCATTATGAATTATTATTTGTACTTTGCAATGGGAGTTATGTATGTGATTAGCTATGTGTGATCAATGAATGGTAAGTATATCGAAGCCAGATTTGTTGATTATTATAATTAGCTCTATGTATGTATTGTTGTGTGTTCAATTATTGCTTGATCGCGTTAAATGATTTAATGTTGGATTGAAAATTCCCTTAACTAAATTGCTCATGCATATCACTTAGAATATCATTTCGCATTTTTCCTACTACTCCTCAGCATGGGATCGGAAAGGTAAGCTGCCTAGCTACATCTTAAGGAATTAGGCTGTTCGTGGAATACAACCTCAAGGTGTAGCCAAGCTGGATCGATTGCTTTGGATAAGGATAGCCCAGGGACTAGTACAATGGTTCTTTGGAACCCCAAGACACGTGCAAGTTATCACGATTCTTTATCATATGGTTGCTTACATTTCATATGCTTGTTTAATGAACTTATTTGAATGCTTCTTATGAGTACTTTTAGGTAAGAATTATCTTACTAAGCTAGTTATGCTTATTCCCTAATAGATTTCTAATGTTGCAGGATCTTTGTTTTGTACACGAGACCACATTGGCCGCCTGGGTAGAACTCATGTTTTGGGAAGCTTTTGGAGGAATTCTATTTTGAAGACTTAGATTAGATTTCTTCTAAAATCTTCTAGTTTTAGTATTTGTCTTAGTAAAACTTCACTGCTATGGAGATTACCAAGGGAATGCCCCGTAGAAGTTGTAGAACTCTATATTTTAATGAATTATTTTAAGTAATATTTTATATGTTCTGGTACCATTATCTTAAAATGCATAATTTCATCGGTCTCCCTTTGTTGTGAATGTATTCCTTGTACTAATATAAAAATTTCTGAGTGACTGAGGTAGTCATTCTTAAACTCTAATATTGTGTATACTGGGTTGTCACGTTTAAGGTACCCGTTAGGCATGATTGTCATATGATAAATAATAATACTATATTTGATCTACATATTAAAACAATTTTGATAAGTTAAAAATATTAATTATATAAGACCATTATTATTTTAGTACCAATAATATATTAATCTTGATACTTATCAACTTATAACAATGCTATATGATTCTTATCCAACATTGTAATTGAGATAACTACCTTTATAATCTAATAATCAAAGTAATAGTTTATACATAATCATAATATCAATATAACCTATAACATAACGAGACTCTATGGCTAATTAAGAAAAATTTACAATTATTGGCACGAACTATGTATTTGACAAATCATTTGATATGAAAAATACCTTATCAAGATAATTATAATAAAGAAGTAAAAACACAAATCAAGAAAATAGTATGATATTGATTAAATAATATATGCCAAAATCATATTAGAAGATTAAATAGAATTTTAATAAAATACATCAAATATATCATGAACTCAAAAATTCGCATTAGAAATAAAATCCTAAAATCATATAAGATCATACTAAAATCTCAAAAACCTTAGATGGAATCAAATAAATTTTATATCCCTATAATATCATATGAATTAAATTAAACTTGGATCGCTAAAAATTCAAAACCCTAAACGGGATCGGATAAAGATTCAATAATCCTAAGATATCAAATGAATTAAATAGAGCTTGGAACCCTAAAAGTAAATTGTATAGGAAAAAAACAAAGAAAAAAAAATCACCAACAAAACGATCCAATAGTTTAACCAATACGAAAACTTTATGCTAAACAATTCATCTATTTGAGCTCTAACACGCAAATCGATAATAAAATAATAAGAAATAATTTCTTATAATTGTAAACTTCCAAAATTCTATGGTGATCTTATAAGTAAAATCTTAGACTCAAAAACGAAATCGGAATCATAAGGTCAAATCGAGTCAATCGTAAACTTTATAAAAACTAGACTCGATCGAACAACTTCTAAAAACTATAAAATAATAAATTAATTAGAAAAATATTATGAACTCAAATTATGACTCAAGTATAAACCTTAAAAAGACAATATAGTAAAAAAAATAATCATTTCATACCCTTATAGGATCAGTTTCTATACCCAATCATGAACACGTAAATCAAGATAATATAATTTAATTAATATCTAGTAATAAAATGCTGCAAATTTATTTTCTATAATATGGTATTTAAATTTTCAAATAAAATTTCGTTAAACCAAATAGTTTTCACAATCGATCGCTACTATGTAAACCGAGATAACATAATTAGATAACAATTAATGATAAAATAATGCCAATTCATCTTTCAAAAATCATTTAATGATTTATCATTTCATAAAAATATCAGATGCAATTTTTTCAGGTCACATAAACGTTAGATATAACGCATATTTTACCATTATCAGCAACTTATCAGATATTTTACTATTACAATTCATCACTATTTACTTTAATTTCTGCTATTACTTGCTGCCATATTTATTTTCCTTGTAATTTACACCTATTTCTTACACGTCATACCTTATTTACTACTTTTATAAGTTATCTCATTATATGTCAAATTTGTCACTTTTCACTTGATTTTTTTTTCTACAACCACTATTCATGCCTACATACCATGCTACAGCAACTGTTTTTATTTTTCAAATTATTTATTCCAATTAAAATCTTTCCATTTATATCTATAAATACCTACTACACTTCCCCCATTCAACACTTTACAACTTTCATTAAATTTCTCTCATTTCCTCTCTCTTTTTCCTCTTCTTTTTGGCTGATTTTCCTATCCCATTGATGCCATTTTTATTTTTTCAACAAACACATTCATTTGACCTATCTTTTCGAGATAAACACCTCCCTATACATCCTTAGTTGATATTGTGCATTACAAGCATTATCTATGGAATAAAATCTCCAATGATGCATTAAGCTAGGGATGATAATGTTAAAATAAAATCAATAACTTGTTATGATGATCATGTTAATTTTGAGTTCATGTTGCTATATTATTATCATATAATCTAACTATCTATATATAAATATAGTTATGTACATATTTATATCTATTTAAGTTGGTTTCTAAAATAGTGAGTTGATTTTTACATTGATTTGAAAAACTTGTTTTATTCCGAATATTTATCAAATGGTGGCATAATCTTTTTAGATAAGTTCATAAGAAAAGCTTTCATGATAAAGAATTATCCATATTAGAACTTAGCAAAAAATTAATTTTAACTTTGAAAATATAATAATATTAAAAATTAGGTCTTGTAGAAGTCTACTTAGTAAGTGATTTTCAAAGCTTATAATGAACCTATTTAAGTTTTATAAAAGATATAGTTGGGTTAAAATCTTTAAGAGTAATGCTAAAAATTATATTTTTATGGAGTATTTAGTTACGATTTATAAAAGAAATGAGTCACTTATATTATTTGAAGAAATTTTCATTACTAATACTTTAAAATTTATGATTTGCTTGTCTAAGCTTTTGAAAAAAATTTTGTTAGAAACAATACTTAGATCTCTTGTTGAAAAATTCTTTATTAAGAAATTTAGCTTACATTTTTTTTATTTAAGAAAGAACCCATTTTTTATTTTTGTTAAGACAACAACCTTCTAATCATGCATGAATATAATTATGCAGCAATGAAAAAGTAAGAATAATGCATAATAAGATAGAAAGAAATATAATAAGCATATGACCAAAACAATATGGTCAAGTATTGAGAATCTTAGCTTCATTAAGGTATCCCGACCCGTCAAGTATAGGGAGCGTTAGCTTCATCAAGACTGCCTGAGACTAAGAATAGACTCGTCCCAAAAGAAAAGAAAGAAAAAAAAAACCATAATAATAAGAACAATACTAATAAAAGCATGTTAATGAGAGGTTAGTGAGCAATTTAGGCTCTAAGAAATATATAGATATACATATATTTAATAATATATAAATAAAGTTAGGTTAGGAGCATAATAACAACATAATAATCATAATAACAATAATAAAACAAAATAATATAATCGGTATTCTTGGCATGTGCAAGAACAAAACATGAACATATTATTGCTTCTAGAACTCACATGAGTTTTTGAGAAACAACACCATGGTCATACTAAATTACATGATATGGGAAGAAAAATGGTAGAAAGTTTTTACCTAAGTTGTGTTTATGTGTTGAAGGTGAATGTAAGATATGTGGGTAATATTATGTGGTTAACGGTTTTTGTGTAGAAAATAATGTTGGAAAGAATTGTTGAGAGAGGATTTGAGGAGTGATTTTGGTAGCGCTTTGTTATATAAAAGTTAATGTGTGAAAAAAGTGTGGAGGAGAAGGGGTATATACACTTGAAGATGGAAGGAAATTGAGAATGATAAAATAAATTGAAAAAGAAATAAATATTAGAGGGAAGAGAGAGAGAGGTCGGCAGTACACATGCATGGGGAAGGGAGAGAGTTGAGTTGATTGAATTTGTATTTTTGTAATGAAAAATAGTAATTTAAAGGTTTGATATGAATAAAGTTGTATTGGAAATGTAAAAGTGTAAGAATAGGTATGTAGATTGTAAGAAATAGGTTGTAACAAAAAGTAGAGATGGTCAAATAGTAATAAATAGTAGAAATTATACAATGAATAGTAGACTAGACAAATAAAATACAGATAGTAACAAAAATATGTGGAAACGAGCTATATCTAATATTTTTAGTTACCGAAAAATTACGAAACTAATATTTTTAAAAATCCTTGTATAATTACAAGTCGTTTAGGGTTATCAGAATATTTTTACTATTTTAGGCATTGGGGCACGTTTTTCAGATTGATCCCATTTGAGTTCAAAACAAATCAAATATTGGCAAATCTATTCTTTTTAAGCTATCTTATATTAATCTGTCACATACCAACAAGTACCTTAAACGTGACAACCCGCCGTACACATATTTAAAACTTGAGAATGACTATCTTAGTCACTCAGAAGCTTTGATATTGGTAGAAGGCATACGTTCACAAAAAAGGGAGACTAGTGGAGTTATGCATTTTAAGATAATGGTAGCACAATATACAAAATAATACTTATATAACTCATCAAAATATAAAGTCTTACAACTTCTATGAGGCATTCCCCTGATAAGTCTCCGTAATAACATACTCTTACTAAGACAAATACAAAAACTAGAAGATTTTAAAGGAAATCTAATCTAAGTCTTCAAACTAGAATTTCTCCAAAAGCTTCCCAAAACATAGATTCTACCCGGACAGATATAATGGTCATGGGTGTAAAAACAACAATTTGGAAATAAAAAAAAAATCTATTAGGAAATAAGCATAACTAGCTTAGTGAGATAATCCTTATGCAAAAGTACCCATAACAAACATTCAAACAGTTCCATTAAAAAAGCATATGAAAGGCAACAACCATATGATCAAATAATACATATGACTATCTGGTTTCGTATGTAAGATGGATTCACCCCTCTATCGGTAGTTAGGAAATGATTTGAAGTGGGCCCAATCGACCTCCTTGAAATTTTACATGCATCTTGGGGCTCTAAAGAACCGTACTGCTGTTCCCGAGCTTTCCTTATCCCAAGTGATCGATTCAACTCGGCTACATCTTGAGGTCGTATTCCCCAAATATCCTAATTCCTTAAGATGTAGCTAAGCAGCTTACCTTTCCAGTCCCACGTTGAGGAGTAGTAGCAAAAATGCAAAATGATATTCCAAGTGATATGCATGAGCAATTTAGTTTAATGGAATTTCCAATCCAGCATTAATGCATTTAAGGTGATCAATCAATATTTGCAAACATAGCAATATGCATATAGGAAATTATAATAACCAACAAATCGGGCTTTGATATATTTATTGTCCATTGATCACACATAGCAATTCACATACATAATTCCCACGATAACCCACATGCATATCAATTTTTATCTTTTCTTAACAACTAGTACTCTAATCTAAAAGTACATGCACGGATACATAAAACGTAAAGGAAAACTCACTCAGCTATGACGATCTTCTATCAGTCGAAATAATCATCAAAAAAGAGAAGATCTAAGTTTTCGAAACCTAAACAAAAGAAATACCAAAAATGAGTATTTCATCCAAATTCTGCATAAATTTTCCAACTCTATCTTATTGAATTCATCAAAATTCGTATTAGTGAAAATTCCAACTTAAAATGGCCATAACTTGCTCATTTTAACTTGGAATTTCACATATTATTTACCATTTTCTACCAACTCGAAAAGCTCTATCCATTCCTAAGGTTATTTTTGTCATAAAGGATTATTTAGATTTTGGAATAATAGGGTACAGAACTGTTACGAAAATCCCAGCTTTCAAAACACAAATTTTCAAGCTTTTCTCAATCCAACATTCTTGTATAAAAATATAGATATTTGTATAATTGAAAATCCTTTAAATATATATATAGACTCATATTGTATACATGAATTTAGTGGTGTTGTTTCAACGATGATTTTTGCAAAACAATGTGTCTTAAAAGTTGGAAAAATATAAGACTTGAAAAATCCACTTTAGTTTTGTTGGAAAAATTTCTTGTATTATTATAAGTGAGTGTGTTTCCTTCTTTTAACTTCATTTCTTAGCCTTTAAAAATAATTTTAGCCCTTTTAAGATTCCTACAACTTCATTTCTAATGGTTGAAAAATGTAGTTTTTCTAAGTATTTCTTGTTAAGACTAAAATTCCATAAAGTAGTCATGTTTATGTGTTCTTAATTTTTCCTAAAGTTAGTCCCATTAATAATAATGATCTTCTAAGTTATTTACTAATTTTATTTCCTAAGTAAGACTTATCTCTAAGAGATTATTCTTTGATGATTTTGTAAAACTTGTCTAGATCTTAATACTTTAGAGTGTTGATGAAAACTTTACAAATGAGTTTAAGAAAAACCTTTGTTAAACAAAGGATTAGCAATATTAAGTTCTAAAGGAATGTTCTTATCTTATTGATTTGAAAAGAGTGTATGTGATAACTTTACTTTATGTATTCTTTGATGAAATCCCATGTACTATTATTACTAAAAACTTGTGATGAACTTATCTAAATTTTGAAAAAGATTGTTAGGATAAATCTTTAAGTTTTCATGGAAAAGTCATTTCTTAGGTGACAAAAATTTTATTTTCAAAGAGAGTTCTTATTTCTCTTTATTTAAGAAAACTCTTTTTTATTTTTATTGAGATAATATCAACATGTTCATGCATGAATAAGAATATATAGTTATGAGAAATATAACAATATCCCATAATAAGATAATATATATATATATATATAAGAATAAATAAGAGCATAATAATAAAGTCAAGTATTAGGAACCTTAGCTTCATCAAGGTATTCTGATCAAGTATTGAGAGCCTTTGCTTTATTAAGGCTTCCCGGGACTAAGAATAGACTAGTCTCAAAAGAAAAAAAAAAAGAAAAAGAAAGAAAAGAAAAAGCATAATAATAAGAGCAATAATAATAAGATGTTAAGTTAATGAGCACTTAAGCTCTAAGAAATATATATACATAAATATACATAATGTCATAAAGAAGTTATATTAGAGCAAATAATAATAACAATAATAACATAATGGAAATTTAAACATGAACAAAAACAAGACATGAACATATTATTGCTTCCTTGACATTATGGTCTTAGGAAACATACACAATGGTTATGTAATGTTACATGGCATGAAAATGAATATGGTTTAGAATTTTTACCTAAGGTAGGTGATGGTGTATATAGAAATTCTCTTAAAGAGAAATGGGTGGTTTATGGAGATGGAAAGAAAGAGAGTATTTAGGAGGAAAATTGCAGAGAGAAGGTTTGAGAAGTGATTTTATAAGAGTTTTGTTAAGATAAGAAAGTGTGAGAAAGATGAAGGAGGGAGGGGGTATTTATAGAGTTTTGGAGTGAAAATTAGATGTAATTAAAATATTTGAAAAGAAAATAAATTGAGAGTGAAGAGAGAGAGTGTATGGATGGCAACATTGGGAAAGGGAGAGAGAAATTGATTAAATTCTTTGTTTTGTAATGAAAAATAATTAAAAATTAAGATATGATGTGTGCAATGTTTTATGGGAAAATTAAATGTGAGAAATAGTTATGGTAGAGTTTAAGAATAGGTTATAAGAAAAAGTAAAGATAGTGAAATAGTAATGAATAGTAGAAATAGTACTATAAATAGTAGACTAGACAATTAAAATATCGGTAGTAAAGAAAATACGCGTAAACTGTCTATATTTGATATTTTTAGTGACCAAAAAATTCTAAAACTAATATTTTTGAAATCCTTATATTTTTATGAGTCTAATGGTATTGTTGGAATATTTCACTATCTGGTGTACTGGGGTACAGTTTTCAAAAACTGATCTCGTTCATATCCGAAATATACTAAAAATTAACGAATATGATATTTTTAAGCTTTCCTATATTATTATGAACCATTATCCATAATTATCTTAATTTCGTTGTTAAGGGGTTAAGAACATGGGATTCCCGAATCTAGATTTACTAGACTAAACATAAAACTAGGTTGACTTTAAGGTTCTGGTTTGACTTCAGGTTTTTAGGGTTTACTTATATTTACGAAAAAATATAGGGTCTTATAACCTACCTCCCTTAAAGAAAAGTTTTTTCCTCAAAACTTGACCTGATTTCTTGAATAGATTTGAGCATTTGCATCGTATCTCATCCTCGGCCTCTCAGGTTGCCTCTTCAAGGGTGTGATTCCTCCAAAGGACTTTGACATATTTGATCTCCTTATTCCGTAGATTTTGGACTTTTTGATCCAAGATTTGTACCGAATGTTCCTCATAAGTGAGGTTCTCCTTCAACAACATTGGCTCTAAACTCCATTACTCGATCTGGATCGGCCACATGCTTACGCAAGGCCGATACATTAAACACATTGTGTACTCCCGACAGGTTGGGCAGCAAAGCTAGGTGATAAGCTAAATATCCAACTCATTCAAGCACTTTGAAAGGTATGATGTATCGTAAACAAAGGCTGTCACGCCCCAAAGAGTACCCTAAACACGATAATCTGCCATACTCGATATTTAAACTCAAGTATGACAACCTTAGTCATTCCATGTGTTTAGATACTAGGTGTAAGGCTCACGTTCACCATATAGGGGACCTTACTTTGAATCAAAATAGCTTAAGAAGACATACATAGCGATAAGAATATAAATCAAAGCAATTATAACCAAGATTGACCTATGACAACGATCTAAGGGGCATACCCCCATCAAAATATTAAAAGTCTTTAGGTCCACAAAAGTCTCTTACAACAACATATATATATATATATATATATATATAAGATTAAGGGGATTTAACTAGAAGTCTATTCCTAACATTTAGGTCCTGACTTCATCAAAAAGCTCATGATATTCCAAAAGCTGTACCTAAGAGAAATATCCCCTTGGGAATAGCCATAGATAATTATACTGCAACAGGAAACTATAGGGGTATAAGCTTATGAGCTTAGTGAGTTTCACTTCTAAATTAAATACTTCATCAAATAATAGGGCAAGCAAGTTATATTAACAATCATATGAAATGCACAAGCATGTGAGCATACAATACATAAGACTTTCCGAGAATCCTATGTTGAATGGATTTACGCCCTCCATTCGGGGTTAAGTGTTTCAAGCCCATACAACCATAGATTTCAATTTTTCTTATTTATATAGTGGTTGATTCAGGTGCCTACCCTTTCATTAATTTTGTAGTTGATTTAAGTGCCTACTCTACTTCCATTTTAATTTGGGCCATTCCATGCCAACATTCGAGTTTTCAGGCCCACTAGTTGCCTAGCTATTATGCCTTCTTCCCACAAAGGTATAATAAGAAATTTAATATGACTCAACATATGTTATGCATGGACAATTTAGTTATAAGACCATGGCATATTATTTAAGTGAATTATAGACGATCATAGATATTTTAGACACTTCAATTATATACTAAATCATACAAATATTTATAACAATCTCCATTTTGATATTCTTATCCTCAATTCAACCAAGCAGAAATCACATGCACACTCTAATTTTATCTTGTCCTAGTTCTAATACCACTATCATTACAAGCATAGTCATAAGCATGTAATTTAAAGAAAGTGAACTCACTTTGCCATGGTGCGAAAATCCACTTAATCGTAATAATCCTAGAGAATGTCTAGTCCATCTCCTAAATCTCCTAATCAAAAGAAATAACTCCAATGAGTATTTCTATCAAGTTTAAATGAACTTATAAATTCTTTCTAATAAGTTCATTAAAGTTCGTCTATGAGGAAATTCCAAACTAAAATGGGCATAACTTCATCATTTTAACTCGAAATTTTGCATATTATATACTGATTTCTACCAATTCAACAAGAGCTATCTATTTCTAAAGTCATTTTCATCAAATAAGGTCGTTTGGTCCAACCCACAAATCAAGTTCTAATTTCAATCCAAGCATCATTGGCAAGCTTTGATAGATACTTAGTTATCATTATATCTTGAAAGACTCTTTTATATACATAAATAACTCAATATCATGCATGATTCATGGGTGTTGATCAATCTATTTCCTCATGTACTTAGACAATACTTCAAGGGATGTATAGGACACTTTTTCCTAGCTTTGTTTCTACTAAGTGTATTATATCTACATGCAATACCTGCAAGTTATTATCATGAATGTCATGAGATGAGCTATCTACATGTATATCCTTAATGGTATTTGATATTAAGAATTCTTTTAAAAAACTTTTGCATTGCAAGACTTTTGAAATTACTAGACTTAAGAAAACTAGTTTTATTCCTTGCAAATCAGACTTGCTTTTATAAATTTCAACCTTCGACCTATATGCATAATACCTTCATTATTTTAATAAAATTCTTTATTTTGGAGTTGGAAAATAGATGTTTAAATAGGGGGTTTACCTAATTATGAATTTTATAAAATTTTAGGGAATGAAAACATTGTTTAATCTATAATTTGAAACATTTCCTCGTTTTGGGATTATACCATGATAACATTCACTTATACTTGTCAAAATTAGGTTTTTATTACATGTATTCCCTAGGGCTTCTATTTTTCTATCAAAATCCTTATTTTGGCATTTGGAAATAGGTGTTCAAATAGAGGTCATTTCTAAATCAGAATTTTGAAATTTATATTTAAGATTGTTTTTTGTGTAAAACTTATTTAATCTTTATAAAATTAATTCCTAACCAAACCTACTCCTTAAGGCTTTCATTTCTTTAGTAAAACTCTTGTTTTAGGGTTGAAAAATAGGTGTTCACATATTAATCTTTCCCTATTACGAATTTTAAGTTTGTTGTTGGGGTTGAAACATAATCTAACATAACTTTTGTAAACTTTCCTTGTTTCGAAATTATCTCTTAGTAGATCTAAGCTTTACTCAACAAAACCATTCCTTCATGATATCTATTCCCTAAGCCCTTCATTTTTAATGCAAAATTATCATTTTGAAGTTGAAAAATAACTTTTCTAAATAGGGTTCTTTTTAGATCTGAATTTCCAAAAATCATTTTTGTTGAAACTAAAATAGATCATAGACTTTCTAACATTTTCCCACTATTATTATGCTACTACAAATCCTTTATGTACATAAGCAAAAATCTAAGACATTTATGTACTCAAAACAACTAGATCTAGTATACCATGCTAGTCATGAATGCAAATGCACTATGAGCTTTAAGTAGATAAGGTTAATAAATGAATACATACACAAAACATCAATAATAACAACATAAATTAATAATAAAGCAAAATAATAGCAAAACAACTCAAATAACAATATCCACAACATTATGATGGTAAGAATCTCATGCTTAAGTGTTTCCACATCCCTAGCATAAAAGTCATGGGGATTTTTAGTGGAATCACACATGTAGGATCTTGCCATTACATGTTTTATTGTGGTAAGGTATAGATCTATTACCTATTAGATGTGTGAAGCTAAAAAAACTTTGAAGAAAATATTGTGAGAGAGAGTGTGTGTGTCTGGGTGTGTCACGACACAAGGAGAGGAGGAGAGGGAGAGAGGGTTTGTTTTAGAGAGAAAAGAAAAAAAATGAAAAGTGAAAGACGAAAGGATTATTTATAGAAAAGTGGATTAGGGATTATGTTATAAATAAATTGAAGAAAATAAAGCAGATGAGAGGGAAGTATGGGGAGGGGGTGCCGGTTTTGCAAGGAAGAGAGAGAGAGAGATGTGTGTTATTTTATTTAATAAAATTCAAAATTTAAAAGTAACTTAGTAATAAAAGTATTGGAAAGGTAAATGTAAGGAAAATGATGTAATATTGTAAGAATAGGTTGTAAGGATGTAAGAATAGGGTATGGGTGGTTGTACTTGTGGATAGTGTGATTAGAAGTCAAAAAGTAGATTAGACAATTAAAGTACTGGTAGTAATGAAAATACAATAAAAGGCTATAACTGTAACTTTTATAAACCAAAAAATTATATAACTAATATATTTGGAAATCTTATGAAATTACGAATCTAATGGTATCAATAACATATTTTTAGTATCTCGAGCCCCATGACACGCTTTTCAAAGCCTATATCTGATGGGTTTTGAAATAGGTCGAAAATTCACTAATATGATATTTTTAAGCATCCTAATATTATTACGAACCAATCTACACTCTCCGCTCATATTTCGACTTCTTGGTTTAAGAACACGAGGTTACCGGATCTAAACTGCTAGGGTTTCCTAGGGATTTGTTAACTTAGGATTTCCGGTTGACTTTTCGGCTTAGGGTTTAAGCTTGAAATTACCTTAAAAATTAGGGGTTTACAAAGGCAACCCATAACGTCATTCGTACAAAGCTTCATATGGCGGCATTTATATGGTAGAGTGGTAGCTATTGTTGTAGGCAAACTCTATTAGCGGCAAATGACCATCTCAGCTTCCTTTAAATTCCATAACACAAACACGCAACATGTCCTCTAAGGTTTGGATTTTCCGTTCCAATTGTCCATTGGTTTGGGGTTGATAAGTTATGCTGAAATCTAACTTTGTCGCCATACACTTTTGTAAACTTGTCCAACACTTATATGCAAATCTGGGATCTCCATCTGATACAATCCCGACGAGTACTCCATGTAAACGTACTATCTCCTTTATGTATAGCTTGGCTAGCTTATCCATTGAGAACGTCATGTTGATTGGTATGAAGTGAGCTAGTTTGGTCAAATGATCTACCATGACCATATAGGACACATCCCATAGATGTCATTGGTAGTCCGCATACAAAATCCATCAAGATTTGATCCCATTTTCATTCGGGTATCGATAAAGGCTTCAACAATCCTCCTGGTCTTTGGTGTTCCACCTTCACCTTTTGACAAGTCGGGCATTTCATCACATAGTTAGCTACATCCCGTTTCATCTCATTCCACCAAAAGTAGCTCTTAAGATCCTAATACATCTTAGTCCCTCCCGAGTGTACTGTGTATCCTGAGTTATGAGCTTCACTCATAATTTCTCTTCTCATCTCCTCATCATCTGGCACACATAACCTTCCTTTCATTCTTACTGCCTTGTCCTCATCCATGGTGAAGTTAGTATACTTTTCCTCTTGCACTTCCTGTTTGATCCTTTGTATCACCTCGTCATAACATTGAGCTTCTTTAATTCGTTCCACAAGGGTTGGTTCCATCATTAAGTTAGATATTTTCACCTCCACATCTTGTCTGATGAATTCAATACTCAACTTTTCGAATTCTCTTATCAATTCTTTTTGGTCGGTCAACAGAGCAGCAACTTCCCGTGATTCTTTCGACTCAAGGCATTTGCAATGGCATTAACTTTACTTGAACAATAATTGATTCCAAGGTCATAGTCCTTTATGAGCTCTAACTATCTCCATTATTGCATATTCAACTCCTTCTAAGTGAATAGGTACTTGAGGATCTTGTGATCCGTATATATTTTACATCTTTATCCATACAGGTGATGTCTCCATATCTGGAGGGCAAAAACAACAGCAGCTAGCTCCAAGCCATGTGTCGAATAATTTTGCTTATGCGATCTTAGTTGTTGCGAAGCATAAGCAATCACTTTTCCTTCTTAAATTAACACACATCCAAGACCATTTCTTGATGTGTTGCTATACACAATATAAGACTTGTCGGGGTTTGGAAAAATGAGTATTGGTGAGGATACAAGCTTTTTCTTAAGCTCTTTGAAACTCTTTTCTCTTTTATCTATCTAGATAAACTTCTCATTCTTTTGATTAAGTTGTGCTAAAAGGCTTGGCTATGGTCGAGAAATTCTTTACGAACTTCTGATAATAACTAGCTAGACCAAGAAAGCTTCTTACTTTAGTTACCATCTTTGGGTGCTTCCACTCCATCACTGCTTTAATCTTCTCTTGGTCGATGATATGCCATCTCCTGAAACAACATATCTTAAAAAGGACATCTTATCCAACCGAAAGTCGCACTTTAACAACTTAGCAGACAACTTATGTTCTCATAACGTTTGAAGCACCATGCGAAGGTGCTCTTCATGTTGTTCCCGTGTAGTTGAGTAGACTAAAATGTCGTCGATGAAAACTATAATGCACTTATCCAACAAAGACTTATAGATTTGATTCATTAGATCCATGAAAGTGGCAAGTGCATTTGTTAAACCAAAAAACATCACCAAGAACTCATAATGTCCATAACGAGCCTGAAAAGCGGTCTTTAGTACATCCTCCAGCTTTACTCTTAACTGATGGTATCCGGACCTTAGGTTGATGCGGGAAAACATACTTGCTCCTTGCAACTGGTCAAAGAGGTCATTAATCCATGGTAATGGGTCCTTATTCTTGATGGTAACCTTATTCAACTCCTAGTAATCGATACATAACCTCATAGTCCCATCCTTTTTCTTAACGAACAAAACTGGTGCTCCCCATGGTGATACACTTGGGCGAGAATAAACCTTGATCTAGAAGATCTTGTAATAGCTTCTTCAGTTCCTTTAACTCTACCACTACCATGTGGTATAGAGCTTTGATATTGGTTCGATATTTGGCATCAAGCTAATCTCAAAATCGATCTCCCTCTTTGGTGGCAATCCAAGCAATTCCTCAAGAAAAACATCAGGAAACTCATTGACTATAGGTATATCTCCACTTTTGGTCCTTCACTTTCTTCTTCTATGGCATTGATTTGTTGGTCGATCTCCTCCTCATTCGTCACTAACTCGAGGAACTTAATCCTTACCTCTTTATGACAGTGGATTGTCCTTTAAACTCAATATCCTTCCCATTCACATCCTTAAAGTTCACCTTCTTCTCCTAACAATCTACCGTGGCTTTAATGCAAGTCAACCAACTCATGTCGAGAATCACTTCACACTTGTTCATCTCTAACACAATCAAGTCACTTGTTGTATGGTGTCCTTAGATCTCTAAAGGACATTCCTACAACATCTCTCAGGTGGTTAAGATAGGTGTCTTTATCTTAAAGCTAGTAGCGGTGGTGACTATAGGTAAACCGGTCTTCTCAACAAGGTTGGGGGTGATAAACGAATGGGTGGCTCGGTGTCAAACAAGGCATAGCAGTCTCACTAGCTACCCGTATATTTTCTGCGTTCA
>JAMXBD010004554.1:0-55278 GCA_024138025.1 Combretum micranthum | reverse complement strand
AGGGTTCTTCCTAAAAACTCTTATGGCTTAATCTAAAACTTATCCCTATCCTAAGACTTCTATTTCTAACTACGTTCTTCCCTAATCTCATTGCTCTGATACCAACTTAAATTGTCACGCCCCAGCGGGCACCCTAAACGTGACAGCCCGCCGTACGCAATATTAAAACTTAAGAATGACTACCTAAGTCACTCGAAAGCTTCCATATCGGTACAAGGCGTACATTCACAACAAAGGGAGACCGGTGTAGTAATGCATTTTAAGACATTGGCAGCGGAACATGCAAAATAACACTCAATATTTTTCATTGAAATAAAAGTCTTACAGCTTCTAAGGGGCATTCCCCCGATAACTCATAATAACATGGTTCTAAATATATCATAACTAAGCTAAAAGATTTTAGAGAAATCTACTCTATAACTTCCAAATAGCTTGCCTCCAAAAGCTTCTCAAAATAAGGATTCTACCCGGGAAATCAAGGAGGTCGCGGGTGCAAAAGATAATCCTGCAATATCAAAAGTCTATAGGAGTATAAGCATGACTAGCTTAGTGAGATATTCCTTACGCAATAGTACTCATAAGAACAATCAAACAAGTTTATTAATCAAGCATATGAATGCAACAACCATATGATCAAACATTACATACGACTATCCGGTTTCGTATGTTTGATGGATTTACCCCTCCATCGGTGGTTAGGGAATGCTTTGAACTGGGTCCCGAACAACCTCCTCAAAGTTTGCGCGCGTCTTGGGGTTCCAACGAACCGTACTACCAGTCCCCGGGCCTTCCATGCCCAAAGCGATCGATCCGGCTCGGCTACACCTTGAGGCCGTATTCCCCGTACGTCCTAACCCTCAAGATGTAGCTAGGTAGCTTACCATTCCGGTCCCACGCTGAGGAGTAGTAGCAAAACTTCGAAATGATATACTAAGTGATATGCATGAGGCAATTTATTATATGAGGATTTTAATATGCATTAAATCATTTAAAGCGATCAAACAATACTTGCACACATAATAATACATACATGGAAACATTCATATCAATCACAAATCGGGTTTCGATATACTTATCGTTCATTGATCGCACACAACGAATCACATACATAATTCCCATAATATCCCGCATGCATATCAATTTTTATCTTTTTCCTAACATCTAGTGCTCTACTCTACAAGCACATGCGCGAATACGTAAGCGTAAAGGAAACTCACTCGTCCATAGCGTCCTAGGAGTCGAAGTAATCCTCGGGAAGACAAGATCGTGATCCTCGACACCTAAACACAAAGAAATACCCAACATGATTTTCATCCAAGATCTATTCAAGATCTATACTTCTATGTTAAAGAATTTGAAAAATCGTATGGAATGGAAATTCCAATTTAAAATGGCCATAACTTGCTCATTTTAACTCGAATTCCGCATATTATATACCGATTTCTACCTACTCGAAAAGATCTATCTATTTCTAAGGTTATTTCCATCAAAAGAAGTTATTTAGGTCTCGGAATAGTAGCGTACAGATTTGATACGAATTTTCTAAACTTCAAAACTAGAGTTTTCAAACATTACTTCACTCAAGGGCTTTTGTACAAAAATATAGATATATTGTGTGGTTGAAAAATCCCTTGAATTTATGTATATATATGTATAAACTCAAACTATATGCATGGATGTGGTGTTGTCTCAACAATGGTTTTGTAAGACACATGTCTTGAAAGTGAGATAAGCTTAAGACTTGAAAAGGAGTTAGTTTTACTTTGAAATTTCCTAAATTATTATAAAGGATATATTTCTTCCTTTTAACTCCATTTCTTAGTTATTCATCTTCAAAAGAAATTTTAATCTTTCAAGATTTTCATAAATTTATTCCTAGTAGTTTGGAAACATATATGTTTTTCTAACTATTTCATAGTTATATCCACTTTTAAAAGAAATCATCATATAAAGTAAATTTTGGAAAAACTTATCTTAGACTTTAGTGTTGGAAAACGTTGACAATTGAATTTTTGTTTAGGTCTAAGAAACTTTCTTATTTCTTTGAAAAGAGATTTTATAGTAACTTTACTTTATGTATTTCTTGGTGAAAACCACATATTATTACTAAAACTTGAGCTAGCTTATCTAACTTTAGAGAATATTTGCTTAAAATAATTTCAACCTTTAAGGAAATAACTTCTTATGTGACAAAATTTATTTTTAAAAAGAGTTCTCATTCTTATTTTAAGAAAGCTCATTTTTATTATGATTGAGACAATAACAACATATTCATGCATGAATGAGAATATGTAACCATGAAAAATTTAAAATCAACATAATTAAAATAAATAAGAGCATAAAGGTAAAGTCAAGTATTGGGAACCTTAGCTTCATCAAGGAATCTCGGTACTAAGAATAGACTAGTCCTTAAAAGAAAAGCAAGGAAATAAAATTGTTTTGACTTGATATGGACAAGTCTAAGACTAGAAAGACTAGTCTTAAGAACAACTTGAAATTAAATAAATTGCAATACTTGAAAGTAAATAAATAACAAGTGAGCTTATATGCTCTAAATAAACATATACATATATATATAGATAGATAATACAAATAATAACAATATCAACATAAATAGTACATAAAGAAAATAAGAACACGAACAAAAACAAAACATGAATAAATTGTTGCTTCTTAACTCAATGATCCTAAGAAACATACACTAAACTCATGTTAAGTTATATGAACATGATGAGTATATAAGAGAAGTTTTACCTAAGGTTTATGTGTGGTTGAAGAAGAAAGGAATGGGTTGTTGTATTATGTGGGACTTGGTTTTCTAAAGAAAAGAAGAGACTTGAGAGAGATGTGGGAGAGGAATTTTGTGGAGTGATTTTGGGAGAGTTTTTATGAATTTTTGTTGTGTGAAAGAATGGAAAGAGGAAGGGGTATTATAGATTTTTGGAGTGGAAATTAGATGTAATTAAAATAAAATGGAAAAGATAAAAAAATTGGATGCAAGAGGGACAAAGGGGCGCCGGTTTTGAGTGTTTAGAGGGGAGGAATTAATTATTTTTGTTTGTTTTTTTGTATTAAAAGAAGTAATATGTAAGGTGTGATGTGATTAAAGTTGTATGGGAAGGTAAATTGTAAGGTATAGGTATGGTAGAGTGTAAGAATAGAGTGTAAGAAAAAGTAGAGATAGATGAATAGTAAAAAGTACTATGAATAGTAGACTAGACAATTAAAATACCGGTAGTAAAGAAAATACGCGTAAAAGGCCTATATCTGTTATTTTAGATACCGAAAAATTCTAAAACTGATATTTTTGAAACCTTATATTTTTACGAATCTATTGGTGTTGCCGGAATATTTTTGCTATCTGGTGCTCCGGGCACGGTTTTCGAAAACTGATCCCGATCGGATCCGAAAGGACACTAGAAAAATTCAAATCTGATATTTTAGGTTTCTCTATGTTATTACGAACCGTTTTCCACAATTATCTCAATTTTTTTTCTAGGGTTTAAGAACACGGGATTGCCGATCTAGATTCACTAGACTAATCATAGAACTATGTTAATTTTAGGGTTTCGTTTCAACTTCCGGTTCTTAGGTTTTGCTAATATCATCGAAAAATCTAGGGGCTTACAATAACTATGGATTTTGTGACGGCTCTACCAAAGACAGTAGGTAAAATGAAATGATTTGGATCATCGTGGATTGACTTACGAAATCATCACATTTCATTCCACTGAGAGTTGGATATTCACTTGAAAGATTGGCTCAAATTTACATACGAGAGATAGTGAGATTACATGGTATACCAATAACCATCACTTCAGATAGAGATACTAGAGTTGTCAGTCGATTCTGGAAAAGTCTTCATGAAGCTCTCGGGACAAACTTACAATTTAGTACAGCTTTTCATCCACAACCTGACGGGCAATCAGAAAGGATGATTCAAATTCTTGAGGATATGCTTAGAGCTTGTGCATTAGATTTTGGAAAGAATTGGGATGAACACTTACCACTGGTTGAATTTGCTTACAATAATAGCTATCAGGCATCGATTCAGATGGCCCTGTATGAAGCATTATATGGGAGAAAGTGTAGATCTCCTTTACATTGGGATGAAGTGGGCGAGAGGGTGTTAATTGGTCCTGATTTGGTACAACAAGCAGTTGATAAGATACAAATGATCAAACAGAGATTGAAAGCTGCTCAAGATCGATATAAAAGTTATGCAGATTTGAGAAGAAGACCTTTGGAGTTTGAACTTGGGGATCATGTGTTCCTCAAGATATCCCCGACGAAAGGAGTTTTTAGATTTGGTGTGAGAGGTAAATGAATCCAAGATACATTAGACCATATGAAATATTGGAATGAATTGGGCCATTAGCCTATAGATTGGCGCTACCACCAAGTTGTCAGGTGTTCATAACGTTTTTCATGTGTCTCAACTTCGAAAATGCTTATCTGATTCCGACGCAATATTGGACACAAATCAACCAGAGATACTACCAGATTTGACTACTGAGGAAAAGCCAATTAGAATTTTGGGAAAAATGGACAAAGAATTGAGGAATAAAGTCATATCGATGGTAAAGGTCCAATGGAGTAACCAATCTGAAAGAGAAGCGGTTTGGGAAGTGGAGAGCGTAATGAGACAGAAATATCCGGAACTTTTTGAGTAAGAAGGTGAGTTAAGTTTCGGGGACGAAACTTCTTGAAGAAGGGAAGAATGAAATGATCTAGGTTCAAAGTCTATTTAAATTCCATGTGTTTATTTATTCATCTTAAGTATTGAATTGAATGAACATGATGATTATGATGGTTGTGTTGCTAGGAGTCTAAAATGTATTATTTTGTATATATATATTGAAATTAATACCTTTGTTTCATATGTATTAATGTGTGTGTGTAGTAAAATTATTAATTATGTCTTTATATATTAAGGTTAGTTAAGTTAGATTTATAAAATCAACTTTGGTTTTCACAAGATTAGTGATAGAATTTTATTTCCTTAGTTAAGTTAGCATTTATGCCCCAAATGAAGCCGAAATGAGACTCAATTCACCCAAATTGCAAATTAAAGTTGCATACCTTAGAGGGTAAATTTGGAATATGTTTAATGCATATTATGCTTAATTGAACTATTTTTGGGCAGCTTTATTTTATTCCGAATTTTTCTTTTTCTTTCTTACTTTTCTCTTCCTCTTCCATTACCATTTCCAAGTCCAAACTAAGAGCTATAGCAAGCTTTGAAATCAAAGTTCTTTCTAAGGCAAGGCAATTACATGTGAGTTGATTCAATTATGATTGTTGTTTTGTTTTCCTTTCTTGTGGTGGTTGTATGAGTTCTTGAATGAAATGAGTTTAGTGTTATTTAAATGGTTTGTTCATGCATTAAGATGAGCTAGGAATATGTTTTATTAGTGTGTGAGTTTGTTTATGCATTGTTGTAGTGATATGAAGTGCTTGAAAGAAACAAAGATAGTTTGGGTAGTTAAAGTGGAGGATGGTGGAAGTAGGAATTGGAAGTGTTTAAATGTGTTGATTTCTTGTTTTGAGTTGCCTAAGATTGAGTAGTGTAGATAGGGGTTAGTATATGAAGTTGAAAATGTAGTTGAGGAAGGTTTAAAGTGTAATAAGATAGAATTTTCGAAATGGAAAAACAGGGTATTTGTGTGCTCTGTTGTTTAGGCCTGTTTTTAAACGTACGTCGGCATCTGGGGATCCTATGCCGCCGGCCTACAGGCAGTGTTGGAAGCCTACAGAATCAAATTTCTTAAGGCCGACCGAACGCTGCAGGCTTTTGCTAGAAAAGTCAGCCAGCGTTCATTCATTCATATTGTACGCTGGCCGCTGGGAATCAAAGCCGCCGGCGTATGTGTTAAAGCTGCCCGCGTATTTGGGTAAGCGGACGGCTTGCACCTCTCTGGACGTTTTGAAAAATTTTGGGTTTTGCATTCTACACCGGCTCAAAGCCACCGACGTAGGATGAAAGGCAGCCGGCGTACACTGAGCGCTGCCAGCGTTGGCAGTGTTGTTTTTTTATAGTATTGAACACCGGCTCAAAGCCGCCGGCGTTGAGTACCGGCGTATCCCCTGTGCTTTTGAATTTTAAAAACTTTTTCTAAAATTTTCCGAAGTTTGTTAGTTGACCAAATAAGTATTTATTAAGCAATTTAGGATATAATAGGACCTTTAAATGCTTTATTATGACCTTGTATTAAATTATTCGAATTTCTTTGATTAATTGTGATATAAGATATAATATGTGTATAATTGTGAGAGTGAAATCTATATTTATTGATTATTGTGATATTCCTATTTCAGTTAAGGATTCTTCGGTTAGTTCTTCACCGAGAGATCCTAGTTATATACTAAAGGGTTCAGGTACGCAATAACTTGTCTGATGATTGTTAGGAATAGGCATTCCTAATCAGATCTAAATTGATTTGACTTAATATTTGAATGAATTGGATGTCTATTACGCTGTTTAATCTGGTCCGAGGAGCAGCAAACCTGTCATGATGCAATGACATGTTAGTTAGGCGCTTAACCAAGTCATGATGCAATGACTTTACCATGATGCAATGGTACGCTATGATGCAATAGCGATTATTTTGGTTAAGTGGGTAGCCGATAGGGGGAATAGTATCTGAGTAACGTTTGCTTAAACTTCGGGGGAAATACCATGATTTAGTTCAAAGTTTATGGGAACGTGTGAACTAGGCTCATGTTATGGACTGAGTTTATGTAGAGTCGAGCAACGCTTTTAAACCCTAAATGAAGCTATTATCTTCATGAAATAGATATAGGAGATATAAGTATTCTGACTGCTTATATCAACCCCCTGAGCAGCTGCTGTTACTCAGGATCCCTGAATTCCCGAAGTGTGACCGGGATTTGAATACCCTCCTGTTGATTTGTGCAAGAAAACGTAATAAAGATGATCACCGTCTAATGTTGCATTACATCAATTTTGATGAATTGTTTTTGCATTGGTTATTGTGTACTGGGCCTCTGGCTCACTTTTGCTGCTTTGTTGCAGGTACTGGAGACGAGTTTTATGATGATTTGGGCTATGGGTCCGATTTCGAGAGATTTCTGGATGAGTGGGACGAATAGGATCAGATCACCCTGGACTTTTGGGAAGAATTTTTGCTAAGTAAAAAGTTATGTATAGAAGGCTTGTTAGTTAAGCCTATTTGTTGTAAAGACCTTAAGATCCTCTAGGGTCCTTTTGTTAAGCAAACATGTCATTTTTTTGTAGTGTCTTGTATTGACACTAAACAGTGATTATATGATGTAAATGTATGTATAGATTGCTTTTATTAGCAATCTTGTTTTGTTTAAAAGTTCTTTATAAAGTTATAGTGGTTTTGATCAAACAATTTTCATAAACTATTAGTTTTAGGACAATCTTACATATAATGTGAAAACGTTATATGTGGTTGGGGACTCGGTACTCTAAGTCTCGGGATTTACAGGAACGGGTCTTTACAAAAGATTTACTCAAGGATCTTCAAGAATGGAGTGTGGAAGCAAGAAATGGAAATGGGGGCAGCTTGTATTCTTTTGCAAGAACAAAGGAAAGAGAGGAATAAAGAGAGGAAAAAGAGAGTAAATGAGGTAGGGTTTCAAAGAAGGAAAGTTTGTAAACATAAGGCTTTAACATAGAGAGAGGAGTGCATTAAATGACTATGAAATAAATGGGAAAATAAAAATAAAAATAAAGCAAGGGGCAGAATGGGGGAGGGATTCACATGAATTTCAAAGAGGAGAGAGAGGGTGTTTAGTTAATTTGTAACTAAAATTTTGAAAGTGTAACTTATGGTACTTAATGTGCTAACTATAACAGACTTTAATTTATTAAATAAATAGAAAAAAATAAAGAAAAGTGGCCGTTTTGGAGAGTATGGTCAGCTACCATGCACTGAAAATGGAGTGTAAAATGAGTGAAAGAAAACTTGAATAATGTGTAGAAGTGACAATTGAAGTGTACTTGAAGTATGGGTTGAAAAAGTGCTTTTTATTAGGAAAAATATAAAATAAAATTAAGAAAATATTTTTAAATAAGTGGCAAGATTTTCATAATTAAAATTAAATAATTAATTGAATTATTTTAGTATTTCAACAAATATGTTACCGGTATGATCAAAATATGCTTATATAAGCTATAACTGATATTTTTAGATTCTGAAAAATTATGAGCTCGATATTTTTTGAAATCCTTATGAAATACGAGTCTAAAAATATTAAAGATATATTTTTAATTTTTCGAGCCCCGGGACACGCTTTCCAAAAACCGTATCCAATCGGGTTCGAAATAAGCCGAAAATAAACCAATATGATATTTTTAAGAAATCAAATATTATTACGGACTATTCTACACACTTTACTAAATTTTTAAATTCTCGATTTACGAACATAGAATTTTTGAATCTAAACTGTAGGGTTTAACTTGTGATCCGTTGACTTAAGGTTTCCGGTTGACTTCCGGCTCAGGTTAAGGCTTAGGATTACTCTAAAAACCAAGGGCTTACAACTACAATCTTCTCACTTTGTTTGTGATTGTAATTTCGAGACATATAATCTTAACTATAATTCAAAATTTTTCACATGTTTGAGGATTAAGGAACACTGCATGTTGTATGTTGTTTAAGTGAAATTACAATCTTTAATGCTAATGGTGATAACCGTTTGTTTGAAATTGATTGAGTAATGTATAATGTTGATTTCTAGAAATTATTTGATTATCGAGTAATTTGACTTAGTAACCACTCGATCAATAAATAAGTTAGACATGCATTGCACAACAACATAAAGTTGCATTTGCATGGTATTCACGTCATACATTATTGTTTCAATTCTATGATAATGCTTTGTTATGTACAGTTAATCTAGCAAAGGTGACCATTGGGTTGTCAGTCCTACAAGAACTAAGTAGGCACTGAAGGATATTACCTGATAAGAGTTGGCTTTGAAATGGTAATACTAAGTGGAGTTTTTGAATCTTAAGCAAAGTTATTATATTATTTATATTTGTTTACAAATAGTAAATGAGTTTCAAAAGAATTACTCCCTCCTTAGTTCTTTGGTTTTCCTGGATGTGAAATTCTTGAGCTAGTCCTTTAACCCCCCAAGGGAGGGCGTAAATCTCCATTAGTTTGAATTCCAGTGATCTAAACTATGTTTGCTGCATGTGCTCAATTGTTGCATTGCATATATTTGTTAATTAAATTTGCTTGACATTAATTGAGTTGTGATAAGATTTGGTTATTCATTGAGCTTATTGTGCTTATACTCCGATAGATTGTTGATTACAAGATTAAGGGGAAAGACCAAGATCAAGGAGTTGAAGCCAGTATAGATATCAATGCTATTTATTAGAGAATATTTGTTTTGTAATGAATCCTTTTAGAGACTAATGTTTGTAATAATTTGAGTAAATATATATTATAATCTTTAGGAGATCTTTGTTATAAAGTGTAATGTTGAAGTATTTTGAAGACAAAGGTTGTAATATTATGATGTAATGATTGACTTTGTAAATTTATTCTTATATATGTCTTGTAGTATGCAATATCTCTCTTCTTCCAAACAACCTTCGATGCTATTTTAACTATTCATGCCACGAAGTATTCTGGTAGTTCTATGTACATGTATCTTTCTAAGAATAAAATAAACATATGATACTTTAGTTTGTTATATATGTTACATGGATACTACTAGGATACTCTATAGGAGTGTGGCAACTACGTCATGATGGGGTGCTTAGAAAAATGTTTCAATTATTTCACAATAGAGGATGTTAAGTAGAAATATTAACTAACTTGAGCTACTTGGGCTGATAGTAGTTGTCATGCCCCCAAAGGGTACCTTAAATGCAACAGTTCACTGTACATAATATTAAAGCCTATGAACGACTATTTCGATCATGCAAAGGCTTCCATATTATGCACAAGGCGTACTTTCACGACTAAGAGAACATTGTTGGATTATGCAATTTAAGGGGATAACAACGTCATAGCATTCAAGAATTTCTAATAATAAATTTAATAACATAAGATCAAGGTTTTACATCTCAAAAGAAGGCAAACTCTCATTAAATCCTTAAACATTACAAACTACGAGAGTCTCCATAATAAAAATAAAGTCTACATAAAAGAGAATCGTAAGGAAATTTACTCCAAAATCTTCTTGTGAATTTCCTTCAAAAGCTCCCCTTAACTTCTCCATTTACCTTGGGCATTTCCTTCATAGGGTAGATCCATAAGTGTTCCTTTGTTAACAAAAATCTAGAGGGGTGTAAGCTACAACATGCTGGGTGAGTCAATCTAGCAATGTTGTCATAAATAAGTTTGTTAATCAAACATATGAAACGCACCATCCATATGATTAACAAATATGTAATTCCCTAACTTAAAGGCATTATAACTCGCCACGTATGTCACGCTCCAAAGGGTACCCTAAACGTGACAGTCCGCCACACTCGATATTTAAACTCAAGTAAGACAACCTTAGTCTCTCCATGAGTTTGAACATCAGGTGTAAGGCTCACGTTCAATATATAGGGACCATACTTTGCTTCAGAATAGTTTAAGGAGACATATATAGCAATAAGAATATAAATCATAACAGTTATATTTAGATTTATTCTATTACATGAATCTAAGGGGCATACCCCTGTCGAAATATTAAGAGTTCTCAAGCTCTCAGAATCTCTCATATCATCCTTGAAATACCAATTTAGGAGATTCAAATAGAAGTCTATGCCTACGTCTAGGTCCCGGCCCCACCATAAAGCTCCTTAGAGTCCAAAAGTCGTACTTGATGATAGTGGCTTTTCGGAGATAGCCAAAAATATTCATACTGCAACAGGAAACTATTGGGGTATAAGCTTACTGGCTTAGTGAGATTCAATTCCAAATATTTAATACTCAACAACAATATATAACAGATAAGTTATTAGTAACCATATGGAATGCACAAGCAATTGATCATACAAGCATATGACTTTCCGGGAGCCATACATGAATAGATTTACGCCCTCCATTCAGGGTTGGGATGGTCCATAAGTCATGAAACCATAATTCCAATATTGAGTGGGATGGTCCATAAGTCATGCAACCATACTCCCGATCTCTTTCTCTTAATTATACAACCTCTGTTGTTTGATTGTGATGGTTTTATGTGTCTACCCCACATCCGTTAACTTAAGCGATCTCATATCCTTAATGTTAACATAAGCCCCTTCGCTTATTCGCTAATATACTTTTGTCCCACCAAAGGTATATCAGCCAATGCAATGTGACTCATTTCATGATATGCATGTATAGTTTATTCATATAATTGTGACATGTGAATTAGGTAAGTTAAGGGTGATCATAGAGAATTTCAGACAATTCAAGTCTATACTAACTTATACAATATTTTCACAACAAGTCTTGTTTCGATATTCTTAACATTCATTCAACCAGATTAGATCACAAACTCATCTCAATTTTATCTTTTCCTTAATTCTAATGCCACTACGATTACAAGCACATACAAGAGCACAATTATTTAAGAACTGAACTCACTCGGCCATGGAGAGAAATCCACTAGTCGTAGTAGTTCTCAAGGAGTGGAAATCCATCCTCCAAATCACCTAAGTACAAGGAATACCCTCAATGAGTATTTCTCATAAAGTTCTAATAAACTTAACAATTCTATTTACTAAGTTCGTCAATTTTTGCCTAAGTTAAAGTTCTAACTTAAAATGGTCATATCTAACTCATTTTAACTCAGAATTGAGCATATTATGTACCGATTTCTATCTACTTCGAAAGATATATCTGTTCCCAACATTATTTTGAAGTTTTGAAAATGTTTAGTCACAAAATAATCTGATCAGTTCTGATCGGTAGAAATTTCCAATTCCGAAAAATAGTTTTGTAAATGTCTGAAATGTTTCTACTTGATAAATCAATTATACATGCAATATTAATGATTTCCTAACATGAATGACATGTGATGGATTTAATGTATGCAAGTTCTTGATGATTTTTATTAAAAGAAAATTTTAGAACTCTTTGTTTTGTAAGACTTCAATAATAACCACTGTTGAGAAATCTAGTTTTCTAACTTTGACAACTCACTTGTGTTTTGGAATTAATTCTTAGGAATTTCTAGTTATCTTGGTTAAAATTTAGTCTTCATAACATATACTGCCTAAGACCTTCATGTTTACATAAAAATTTGCATTTTACACTTTGCAAATATGTTTTCAAATAGGATTTACTCAAAAATCCGAATTTTTAGAAATCTAAATTTTTGAATGATTCCTTTGGGAAAAACTCATTTAATGCATTAAAATTTAGGACTTTATTATACCTATCCCTTAAGGACTTCATCTACTGCACAAAACTTTCATTTTGAGCTTGGATAATAGGTGTTTTCATAGTCATCATTCAAGATTACGAATTTCACAAGTTGATTAATAACTCAAAACTTTCTATCTTGTTTCTACTCTTTGTTTCACACATTAATCTCATCAAAACTCATTTCAACTTATAAAAATCATTACTTAATGATATCTATCACCTATACCCTTCATTTTTCATATAAAACATGAGTTTTAGAGTTGATACAAGGGTTTTTAAAATGTAGCTTTGAAGTCATACGAATTTTCCTTTGAACATTTTAAACAAAAACTTCTCCTTTTTAAGCTCTTTGTTTCATCTACTTAAAGATCCACTAACTACAACATACATATATATATATATATATATATAAGACAAAGCCTTTATTAAGCATTAATGCATGAAAACATAAAATATTCATGAAACCATGAATGTCAAGTATATTATGAGTGTCTAAATGGTAGATCTACTACTTATGGTGCATGAAAAGAAGTTTAAAAGCATGAACATAGATTTTTATGCAAGATGTCTACTTTACTCTACTTTTACATGCATGAACATGAAAATCATTTGATGAAAACATATTTAAACCTAAGATCCACTCTTGTGATGGCTTGATATTCATGTATTAGCATTTTCTTATCCCTAGCAAATGCTCATGGCGACTAAAAGTGAAAATACTCATGAATAATCTTACCATTACAAGATTTAATGGTAGAATAGGGTTAAGATTCATCACCTAAGGCTTGAATCAAATGGAAATTGAAGAAGAAATGAGCTTGTGTGTGTAGAGGAGAGGCTCACGATAAGAGGAGAGAAAAACAGAGGGTTTTCTGAGTTTTTTAAACAAATGAAATAAAGTGAAAGAGAGAGAAAGTTAAAGGTTATATATATTAAGTGAAATTAGGGTTTGTGTATATTATAAAAAGGAAATAAAATAAAACAATTTGGAGCCAAATTGGGGGGTTATGCGTCGGCCATGTAAGGAGTGAGAGAGAGGGAGAGTTTTGAAATTGTTTAATTTGTAATTTATGTATTAAAATGTATTAAATGTAATAATTTGTTAATAAACAAAAATTCCTTGGAAAAGAAAATATAATGAGTGTTTGTAAGGATATAAGACTAGGGTATGGGTTGTGTGTGTAGGTTGTACTTGTGAATAGTAATAAATAGTAGACAAGACATTTACTTTATCGGTAGTAAGGAAAATACAGGAAAAGGCTATAACTGTAATTTTTATAACCCGAAAAATTATAAAACGTATATTTTTGGAATCCTTATAAAATTTCAGTTCTAAAGAGTATTCTGGAATATTTTTCTGAATTCCTAGTTCCAAGGCTTGCTTTTCCGTAATGGAGCTCGGAAAGGCCCGGAATAGAAAATTTTTCGAAATCAGAACGTTTTATGGTTTGAAATATACTTTAAAACAATATTCCACATTAAATTATTTTACAAAAATTCTTTTAGTTGAAATCGAATAAAAGCCGGATCTAGGGTACTTAGGTTTCCCTTTCAAGCCTAAACTAATCCGGTTTAGAGTTTTGGTTTCCGATTTTCGAAGTTTACTCGGTTTCTAGGAAAACCGGGGTTTACATATAACCCAAAAAATTTATATAACTAATATATTACAAATCTAACGGTACTAATATCATATATTTAATATTTCGAATCCCAGGGCACGTTTTTCGAAGTCTGCACCCAATCAGGTTTGAAATAGATCGAAAATTCGCTAACCTTATCTTTTTAAAGAATCCTAATATTATTACAACTTAAATTACACCCTTACTCATATTCCGACTCCTTGGTCTAGGAATACAGAATTGCCGAATTTAAACTACTAGGGTTTCCGGGAATGTTGACTTAAGTTTTCTGGTTGAATTTCCGGTTTAGGGTTGAAACTTGATATTACTCTAAAAAATTGGGGTTTACATGAACTATAATATTCCACTTAGGATTCCCGAGTGATTTTCCGATTTAGAACCCTGCCAATTTGGAAACTGATGTTTTATGTTAAAACAACATATTTAATTTGGGAATATTTAATTTTAAATTTCATTTTTGTAAGTATTTAATATCTCTTAACGTTTTCGAAATTCTTAAATTAGGTTTTATTTTTGAAGATTTATCGTTACTTATTGTTTAATAATTTGTTTTTAGGTTCTATATTACCCGATTTTACGAGTCAGATAAGCATAAAATTTGTTATACGTAATGGTTTCGGATATGGAGACTATTAAGTTCTTATTTTACTTTTAAGGATTTTCCTTTCCTTCAAGATTAAGAAATTTCTGGATTTGTTCATGATTTCGGACTAATTGAAGCTCGGTTTTAATTTGGAGTCATTTTTCGAAGTTTATTTTGAATGTTTCTTTTGGAATTATTTACAGAAATTTTCTGGGGCTTACAACATATCCTTAACATAGATGGATATGCTAAGGCTATGAAATACTAATCCACAATGATAATACAATATAACTCCAAATACTCTCATAAGAAAGAAACTTATCATATATTTTAGTCATTAATACAAAATCTTGAACAATCCTGTTGGCATAAACCTTGCATCATCATAAACCAATTTAATAACTTTATAAGAAAATCCTAAAACATCAAGAAATTATAAAAACTAGAATCCAACTCTAAAACATCTTCATAACTAGTTAAAATATTTTAAAGTCTTCAATTCCATCTATTATAACTTCAGATCTTCTAATAATCAGCTAGAAAATCAGCATCACTATCGTCATCCCCCTAATCTATGTACACATCATAACCAGAAAAGTCGAACAATATCAGATCTTCACCTGTTCCTAAAAAAGATAAAAGGGTGGGAACAAAGGCCTAGTATGTCAAACCACAAATACAAAGGCCTAGTATGTCAAACCACAAATACAAGCACATGAAGAGGCATCATGCAATATCACATACACCTTATTAACTAATGCAGTAAGAATATTTTTATTATCTTTGTGTAAAGTATAAATAAATAATTTATAATGAAGGATAGAATTGTAATATAGTAATGCATAAAAGGATATTTTTCTTTATCCTTGAACAGATGATTTTGGTCATGAGGAAGTCATGGGCGAATGACTGGATGAATTGGACTTAGGTTGGCACCTAAGCTGCCAGCTTTGACTCCTAAGTTGCCGGCCTAATGTTATGGACGACGGCTAAAGCTTCAGCGTTGAAGTCTCAAATATTCATTAAGGAAATTGGACATATGCCGGCAAGATGGCCGTCATTGTATCAAGGAAGGCTACGGACGTATCGTGTAGGCCGCTGGTGTACTGTCCGGCCTATACTGGCATTTTTCCTAAGCAAGTGTTGCGTTTTTACAAAGCTGATCTCCTCAATAAATAGATCACAAACTCTACGACCTTGTTACACTTTTTCTCCAGCGAAACCCTAGGTAAGCAATCATTCTCTAGTCTTTTTCAGTCATTCTTGTTAGTTCTATCTATCTAATATGAGTTGTTCAACGGATTTGAAGGAGATCCAAGATTTATGGTAAAACCCTAGAGTGCTTGGAAATATGGGAGACTTTGATTCAAAGGAAAAGGTAACATCTTTCTTTAGACTTTATAATTACTATGATTCGAGGATTATAGATTTATGATTTCAATTTATTATCGAAATTCAGGAGAATCGTGGATTAGGGTTCTTATTCCAATTCGAAATCTACAAATTCCAGGTATGCAAGAATTCATCTAATCTTGTTGTTTGATGAGATTTATTTGTTATTGTAGTTTAAGTGTTGAATTGAGGAAAATATGTATATTGAAGGGATTGTAGTGATAGTTGAGGATCTGTGGAAGAACGGTGTTGAAAGTTGTGTTTAATTGTGAAGAGGAGACAGGTGTGTTATCCTTATTGATATAGATTTGTGAATATTAGGGTTTATGTTTTCATATATAATTCTAATTTAAGATAATTGTTGGATTAGGGTTTTTGATCTATTGAGAAGTTCTGTTGGTGCATTTAAGTTGAAGCAATACCAGGTACGACCTTACCTTACTTGTTGCTTGTGCATGTAGGATTAGAAAATAATTTGACTAAATCCTATTCGACATATAAAATTATAATGAGTGTTGGTTGTGTAACGCCCTAAAATAAGGCATTACAACCCGCTACGTATCCTCTTATATAGGACACGCAAAGGCTCTAATATCCACAATAATACAATTATCACCTGTAAATACACATAGGGTATCTCATAGGATAAGAAACCTAAAAACAATAACTTCATAAAACGTAAACTCCTGTTTCAAGCAAAAATCCAAGTTGACATCACAGCTAACAAATTCAACAGGAACTAAAAACTGTTTACATTAGAATATTTTCATTTAAAACCAACATAAACATCCAACTACAACTCCAACTCCAAATGATTAAACATGTCTTTTCTTTAGAAATTCTGATATCTGGAGACTAGATCTTTACTAGGTAGTCGGGTCCACTATCGCCATCTCCACTATCAAAGAATAACTCATATCCGGAAAGATCATATACTAATCTTCTTCACCTGTACCTGAAATTTAAAAGAATGAGCGGTGATGCCTAGTGCGATAACTCCAATCTAAAAACAAATGCATATGCACATACAACAGGCAGATAATTCATGCAACTTAAACTAATGCAAACAGTCATATTATTATTTTTCTTAAACCAACAAAACAACACAGTTCAATATTAGGTATACTCTAATCCTGAACTCAGAGTTACTTAGACCCCATTGAAAAACAAACAACTCTTTGAAAATAATAATCATATATACATATATGGATGAGTGGGTACTCCCCAAACACCCCGAATCCAGAACACCTAATTCTACCGAAATCATATCAAGGCACGAGTCCACTAGGGATAACCTCACACACAAAATCATCAGGGTGCCTCACCAGTATCACCGTCATCCAGGTCTTTATAGTCAAAGCCAAGCACAACCAAACATACATTTATTAAACCCAATAATGATTAGGTTTATTAAGATAATTCTATTCCTACAACCATTCAATCAATACTAAACTTCAGGCAAAACAACAAACCAGGATTGGTTGTACTTTCTCAATTTCAGGAACACAACTCAAATCCTCAAATCTGATATCAGTAACAAAGAAAACAACCCGAACTCCACAAACTCCTATATCCACACCAACAATAAATTCCACAAATTCTAAATATCCTGTACAACTTATATATATATATATATAAATAGATATGAACACATTATCAACATTTTCTAACAGACATGAATATTCTAGAAATCCTAACCTGAAAAGAAATCTCTAGTATCCGCATCGACTACTCCGATCAAACTCCACAAATATCCTCAAAAACAACAACAGACCGCACAAAACTCCACAAATTCCGAATATTTTACTGAAACCCTAATATTATATTACAACAAGAACATATAATGATCATCTAATCACACAATATTTAATTTCATCAACGAAAAGACAAAAACTTACTGATTTAGATCACCAAAACCCGACTCACATCTACAAATTCGGATCTTAACAAAATCTAGGGTTTCCTTCATGCAAATAAATCACAAAATCCTTAGAATTTGCATGAAATTCGTATAAATCTGTTATAAGAACATTATACTTACTTGTTTTAATCACAAAACTCACTCCTTATCCAACCGAGACAGATTTAATCGAAGATCTAAATCTTTCCCACGTTTTTCCTTCAAGAACACAACAAAACCCTAAGCAAACTCATACGAATTCGTATATAATCCATAAAAGAAGGTTAAAATCACTAACTTCGGATCAAAAACACACTTTAGATGATTCTCCAACCCTGGATCTCCAAAAACACTCCAAAACTCTCTTATACAAAGGAAAATATGATAAAAGAAATTCTGTCGAATACTATTTTTCGCGTCTCATATTTATAGAAATTGGTCATACGTCGGCCCTACGCCGGCAGCATATGTTTAAATCTTTCCGGCGTACACCTTACGTTGGAAAAAGTTACATGAGCACTAGTGGCGTTCATCGAGGCTTTGAATTCCCAGAAATTTGATCGGCAAATCCATATCCTATGCTGGCGGCATTCCTAGCTGGTGCTAAAAGAAACCTTCGCATACACTGGTGGT
This sequence comes from Combretum micranthum, assembly GCA_024138025.1. NCBI lineage: Eukaryota > Viridiplantae > Streptophyta > Magnoliopsida > Myrtales > Combretaceae > Combretum > Combretum micranthum. Next base: position 36,777 of record JAMXBD010004554.1, on the reverse strand, counting down.
GTTCTATCCAGCATTAAGAAAAACTTATTGTTCCTTCCTACGCCGTCTCTACACCAGTGACATAGATTCTCTAGGAGGCGGCATTGAATATTCATTCTACAATTAAACTTAAACCTTTATAACTTACTTGTTTTGACCTTAAACTCATCCTATATCATCTCATGATTCATAATTCATTATATTTTCATCTTTATTTCATATATTACATCTCTCTCTCTAAAAAGAACTTTCGTCCTCGAAAGTTACCTGGATTAATGAAACAACTCTGGATATTTCACTCTCATGTCTTCTTCTAGTAGCTTCACGTTCAGTTTGATTAGTCCAGCACTCTCACATATTTGATCACCTTGCTTCTAGAATCTTCTCCTTAGAGTCCACAATTCTGATCGGCTTTTCAATCATAAGGTTCGGCTGCACTTCCAACGGTTCAAGAGCTACTATCTCTTCGGATCTCTGACATACTTTCTGAGCATGGATACGTGGAACACATTATGCACTCCCTCCAAATCAGGCGGTAAAGCTAATCTATAAGCCATGTGCCTATCCTTTCAAGAATCTCATATGGTCCACATATCGAGGATTTAACTTTCCTCTTAAGCCAAATCTGACAACTCCTTTTGTTGGTGAAATCTTTAGCAAAACGTGCTCACCTACTGAAATTCCAAGGGTCTTCTTCGTTTATCGCATAACTCTTTTGTCGACTCTGAGCAGCTTGCAATCTTTGCCTGATCAAACTGACCTTGTCAACTGCATCTTGGACTAATTCTGGTCCCAACAATTGTCTTTCACCCACTTCATCCCAATGAATAGGTGATCTACACTTTCTGCCATAAAGCTTCATATGGAGGCATGCCAATCGATGCTTGATAACTGTTGTTGTAGGCAAATTCCACTAGTGGCAAATGCTCATCCCAACTTCCTTTGAAATCCAAAATGCATCTCTCAACATATCTTCTAAAGTCTGTATATTCCTTTCAGATTGCCCATCAGTCTGAGGATGATAAGCATACTAAACATACCTTGGTTCCCAAAGCTTGATGCAGACTTTTCCAGAATCTAACAAATCTGGTATCCCTATTGACACGATTGTTACTGGTATTCCGTGCAATCTCACAATCTCCTTGATGTACAACTGTGCCAAATGCTCTAACTTATAACCAGTCTTAATAGGTATAAAGTGAGCTACCTTTGTGAGACGATCCACAATGACCCAAATTGAATCAAACTTATCTTTGTCTTGGGTAAAGCAGAAACAAAATCCATGGTGATATGTTCCCACTTCCACTGTGGTATTGGCAAAGGCTTCAACTCACCTACCGGTTTTCTGCTCAATATTAATCATCTGACACGTATGGCACTTAGATACATATTCCGCTATCTCCTTTTTCATATTGTTCCACCAGTATAGCTTTTTCAAATCTTGATACATCTTGTTCCCTCAGGATGAATGGAATAACTGGAGTAGTGCGCTTCCTTCAACAATTCCTTCTTAAGTTCTCCTTGCACTGGCACACACAATCTCCCTTTGTACCTAAGGATACCTTCATCATCCACATAAAACTCTGGTGCTCGACCTATCTCCATTTTCCTCTTTATATCCAAGATACTCTGATCATCTGTCTGAGCTGTCTTGATTCTGTCCACAAGAGTAGGTTGAATTCTCATATTAGCCAATCTTTCACCTACCTGTCTTGTGATTATTTCTAGTTCAAGCTTCCTCATATCATCAATGAGATGACGTTCCGTCGTGATCAAAGCTACAAGATTCTCTATTCTCTTTACGCTCAAGGCATCAGCTACTACATTCGCCTTTCCTGGATGATACTGAATGTCAATATCAAAATCCTTTATTAGTTCCAACCATCTTCTCTATCTCGTGTTCAACTCTTTCTGGTTAAAGATATACTTTAAACTTTTGTGATCTGTATATACTTTACACCCTTCCCCATATAGGTAATGTCTCCACAGCTTTAAAGCATGCACAACTGCTACTAGTTCCAGATCATGAGTAGGATAATTCCTCTTATAGGGCTTTAACTATCTGGAAGCATATGCTATAACCCTGCCTCTTTGCATCGGCACACATCCTAAACCTTGTATAGAGGTGTCACTATAAATAGCATACTCCTTACCACTCACAGGTAAGGCTAGCACTGGAGCAGATACTAACTTATTTTTCAACAATTGAAAACTAGCTTCACAGTTTTCACTCCATTCATACTTCACTCCCTTCTGTGTCAACCAAGTCAAAAGACTAGCAATTTTAGAAAAACCTTCCATAAATCTTCTGTAATATCCTACCATTCCCAGAAATCTTTTGATTTCTATCACAGTCTTGGGTCTTGGCCATTCAACAACTGCTTTGACTTTCTCAGGATCCACTGATATCCCACTACCATCAACAATATGTCCTAAGAAAGACACCTATTCTAACCAGAACTCACATTTATTTTTGAAAACACTGAAGCTCCTACCAACTGATCAAACATGTCATCAATGAAGACTACCACAACCATATCAAGATACTCCCTAAAGACTCTGTTCATCAAATCCATAAATACCATTGGTGCATTGGTGAGTCCAAAAGGCATGACAACAAATTCATAATGTCCATACCTTATCTTGAAAGCTGTTTTCTGAATATCTTCGGCTTTCACTCTTAATTGATGATATCTAGATCTCAAATCTATTTTTGAAAACACTGAAGCTCCTGCCAACTGATCAAACAGATCATCAATTCGTTCGCAAGGGATACTTGTTCTTCATTGTCACCTGGTTCAATTCTCTGTAATCGATGCACAGTCTCATACTGCCATCCTTCTTCTTGACAAACATAACTGGAGCTCCCCAAGGTGAAACACTAGGTCTAATGGACTTCTTCAATAAATCATCCAAACGCACTTTAAGCTCAGCAAGTTCTGTAGGAGCCATTCGATAAGGAGCTTTTGATTTCGGTGCAGTATCGGGTATCAAGTCAATACTAAACTACTTTCCTTTCTGGTGGTAATCCAGGCAGATCTTCTGGAAAAACTTATGGATACCATATATAATCGGAACATCCGACAACACTATCTCCTTCTTATCTTCTTTCACCATAGCAGCCAAAACTGATCCTCCCCACAATTCATAAGTAGGTAAACTGGAGGTCTTTGTACTACCAACTTATAAACAAACTGATCACCATTGGGAAAACTGAATTCTACTACCAGGTTATGGCAATCAATCACCATACTTTGCCAACAAGTCTACACCAAAAATCACATCAAAATCTAACATATCAAGCACCACCAAATCTGTAGGTAGATGTCTACGTTCTATCTCAATATCCACATTCCTACAGATCCTATTCAATACAGACTCACTTCCCAAAGGAGTACCAACATATACACATCCCAACATAAACTCAACAGATATACCACAAATAGACATAAAAGTTTCAGAAACGCAAGAGAAACTCACACCAGTATCAAACAACACATATGCACTATGCAGGAGTATAGGAAACATACCGCGATAGTGTCCACACCAGAAGTCTTACCACGCTATAAAGCATAAACCTTTGTTGGTGTTCGTTGCCCTTGGCCTGAATAAACTCTGCCATATTGCCCTCCTTTACAATCTATAGCTTTGTGTCCCCTCTACCCACACTTGAAGCAGAAAATCTATGGAATGACTTTGTCTGTGTAGGTATTACTCCTGTGTCCCAGTTTACCACAAGAAAAGTAAGCATTCTCTACCCACTTGCAATCCTTCACATCATGCGGTGCAAGGCATCTCGTGTATCTTCTATCTGTATTATGCACTGCTGGCCTGAAATTCTGAGTGATAGGCCTCTTGCCTCTATCTTATGTAAGTACACCAGCGGCTGGCCTCTTGCCCAAAAATACCTAATTCCTCTATGGCTTAGGCTTCTAATCCTGCTCAAGCACTGCTCTACTGTCCTGGCTTTGTTCAACACAGCTAAATAGTTGTCCAAATCCATCAAATTTACCTGATACTATATCTCAGGCTCTAGTCCAGTGATGAATTTGCTAACCTTGGCCTCTTCACTCTCTTTCAGAGCGTCAGGTAGAAATATCATCAAGCTGTGCAATTCCGTCTCATACTCTTCCACTATCATCTTCCCTTACTGCAGAGTATAATACTCTTGAAGCATTCTCTGCTTAACACTGTCAGGAAAGAATTCTCTGTAGGCCTGCTGAAACATTTGCCATGTAATCATACCAGTCATGTGTCTTTTGGTGCTCAACCACCAGTTATTGGCTCTCAGTCAGCAAATAGGAGGCATATTCAACTTTCTTGTTCTCTGGAATATCCAAGCAGCAAATGTCTTCTCAACCTCTTCCATCCACAACTGTGCTTGAGAGGCTTACCTAATACTGGCTCAAACTTATGCACAGGTCCAAATTTTTAACTAAGCACATCTGCATGCCTAGCTCCATTCCCTCCATTCCCATTCAGTCTCTGAGTCTCTTGTCTCCAAGCTTCAGTTTTCTTGGACCATCTGCATGTCCCTCCTCATATCTTGCTGTTGTGACCAACCACTCCTAACAAAGCATTCACAGCTGCATAAGCTGTGCAGCATCAACCGAACCTGCTGTCCAATAGGTGGAGGTGGTGGTAAGTCTGATTCTAAGCTGCTCATCCTGTTACTGCCCCAAATTCTCATTCTCCTCAGGAATTCTTCTTCTTGGAGGCATTCTAACACAACAAAACACCACAAGATTAGAATAAGGGTATCCAACTCAAGATTAAAACTTAAATCTATAAGACAACATCAAACTTAACTAAACAACAAACCTATGATTCTACCCACTCCTCAAATCTCACCGTCCTAAGGAATCAAAACTTAAATCTATATGATTCAAAACCTATAGCTCTGATACCAAATAAGCTGTAACGCCCTAAAATAAGGCATTACAACCCGCCACGTATCCTCTCTTATATAGGACATGCAAAGGCTCTAATATCCACAACAATACAATTATCACCTGTAAACACACATAGGGTATCTCATAGGATACGAAACCTAAAAACAATAACTTCATAAAATGTAAACTCCTGTTTCAAGCAAAAATCCAAGTTGACATCATAGCTAACAAATTCAACAGAAACTAAAAACTGTTTACATTAAAAATTTTCATTTAAAACCAACATAAACATCCAACTACATCCAAATGATCTAAACATGTCTTTTCTTTAGAAATCTGATATCTGAAGACTAGCTCTCTGCTGGTAGTCGGGTCCACTATCGCCATCCACTATCAAAGAATAACTCATATCGAAAGATCATATACTATATCTTCTTCACCTGTACCTGAAATTTAAAAGAATGAGTTGCGACGCCTAGTACGATAACTCCAATCCAAAAACAAATGCATATGCACATACAATAGGCAGATAATTCATGCAACTTAAACTAATGCAAACAGTTATATTATTATCTTTTTTAAACCAACAAAACAACACAGTTCAGTATTAGGTATACTCTAATCCTGAACTTGGAGTTACTCAGACCCCATTGAAAACAAACAACTCTTTGAAAATAATAATCATATATATACATATATGGATGAGTGGGTACTCCCCAAACACTTCGAATCTAGAACACCTAATTCTACCGGAATCATATCAAGGCATGAGTCCACCAGGGACAACCTCACACCAAGATCATCAGAGTGCCTCACCAGTATTACTGTCAGCTAGGTCTTTATTGGTCAAAGCCAAGCACAACCAAACATACATTTATTAAACGAATAATGATTAGGTTTATTAAGAAATTTTGTTCCTATAACCATTCAATCAATACTAAACTTACAGGCAAAAACAGTAAGCAAGGATTGGTCGTACCTTTCTCAATTTCAGGAACAAACTCAAATCCTCAAATCCGATATCAATAATAATAAAAACAACTCGAACTCCATAAACTCCTACATCCATACCAACAACAATTCTACAAACTCCAAATATCCTGTTACAACATATATATATATATATATATCAATAGATATGAACACATTATCAACCTTTTCTAACAGAAAAGAATCTTCTAGAAATCCTAACCTGAAAAGAAATCTCCACTATATGCATCGTCTACTCCGATCAAACTCCACAAATATCCTCAAAAACAACAACGAACCGCACAAAACTCCACAAATTCCGAATATTTTACCGAAACCCTAATATTATATGACAACAAGAACATATAATGATCATCTAACCACACATTATTTAATTTCATCAACAAAAAGACAAAACTTATTGATTTGGATCACCAAAACCCGACTCACATGCACAAATTCGGATCCCAACCAAATCTAAGGTTTCCTTCATGCAAACAAATCACAAAATCCTTAGAATTTGCATGAAATCCGTATAAATCTGTTATAAGAACATTATACTTACTTCTTTTAATCACAAAACTCACTCCTTATCCAACCGAGACAGATTTAATCCGAGATCTAAATCTTTCCCACGTTTTTCCTTCAAGAACACTACAAAACCCTAAGCAAACTCATACGAATTCGTATATAATCCATAAAAGAAGGTTAAAATCACTTACTTTGGATCAAAACACACTCCAGATGATTCTCCAACCTTAGATCTCCAAGAACACTCCAAAACTCTCTTATACGAAGGAAAATATGATAAAAAGAAATTCTATCGAAAACTGTTTTTTTGCATCTCGTATTTATAGAAATTGGTCATACGACGGCCCTATGCCGGAGGTGTATGTTTAAATCTTGCCGGCGTACACCTTCCGCTGCAAAATTTACACGAGAGCTGGTGGTATTCATCGAGGCTTTGAATTCCTAGAAATTCGATCCTACTACATACACCGGCAAATCCATATCCTACACTGGCAGCATTCCTAGCCAGTGCTAAAAGAAACCCTCGCATACGCAGGTGGCGTTCCACCTAGCGTTAAGAAAAACGCTACTGTTTCCTTCCTACACTATCTCTACGCCGGCGGCGTAGATTCTCTAGGAGGCGGTGTTGAATCTATTAATAATTGTAAAAATCCGAACTTTAATATTCATTCTACAATTAAACTTAAACCTTTACAACTTACTTGTTTTGACCTTACACTCATCCTATATCATCTCATGATTCATAATTCATTATATTTTCATCTTTATTTCCGTATATTACAAGTTGTGTATGGCTTTGGTTAGTAAAGACCACGTAGAGTGTGATACTAACGAGGCACCCTGATGATCCTTATGTGGTGCTATCCCTAGTGGAGTTGCACCTGGAAATGATTCCGGTAGATTAGGAGTCGTTTCAATCCGTATAGTAGAACGCAACGATGTGTGGGGAGTACCCAACATCAATATATTGTATATAAACTATTTTATAAAGATGGTGAATCGGGGTCATGAGTTACTCGGGTTTAGGACTAGATGCATATGGTTCTAAACTGTGCTGTTTGTTTCACTAATTTAAGATAATAATTTGTTCCTGTTGCATTAGTTGTAGGAATTTATGTGATGTGTGATGACATGTTCATTCATATTTGTTTGTGGTATGGCGTACTGAGCGTTTTCGCTCATTCCTTTAATTTTTTAGGTACAGGTGAAGAGGAAGTTGTTTATGATCTATTTGGGTATGATCTATATGTAGATCATGAGGATGGCGATAGTGGAGTTGACTATCCTGCTGATGACTCATAAATCTAGAGCGTCGTATCTAGTGGAAAGATATGGAAGGCTTTATGGATTTTATGATTACTATTTGTTTTTGAAAATTTTATGAGAATAATTTGTTAGGTTTTATTTATGATCACATATTGTTTTGGATTTTCATTAGTTCATGATCATTAAGGATTATGTTTATGAGATGTTTTTAAAGTAAACCTGTTGTGAGTTTTGGTGATTAAATTTGATTTATTTGTGGTTTAGTGTTTTAATAGCCTTAGGTTGTTCTTAAAAGAGAAGGACACATGGTGAGTTGTAATGCCTATAACTTAGGGCGTTACACTTTGATTAACCAGCAAACAACACAGTTTAGAACCATTTGCAACTAGTCCTAAACCTGGAATAACTTATGACTCCATAAAAACAATTTTTATATAAAATAGGTTGATACATATATATATATATTGGTCTTGGATGCAATCCATCCACCTAAGGTGTGGTACTCGCACTATCCTTGAACTACTAGAATCATCTCTATGTGTAACTCCACTAAGGACAACGACACGTACAAATTATCAGGGTGCCAGCGTTAGTATCACAGTCTAGTTAGTCTTTACTAATCGCAGCTAAGCACAAGCAGCAAACAATTTAATTATAAGACAAATAGCATTAGATTAATTTATAATTCTAAACCTACAAGCACATACAACAAGCAAGATAAGGTCGTACCTGAATTGCTCTTTAGGAATAGAAACTCTATTTCACCAAGAACTCCTTTAGAAATAAAAATCTTAATTCACAACAATACCTGATCTGTCACGCCCCAAAGTATGCCCTACACGTGACAGTCCGCCACACTCAACATTTAGACTCAAGTAAGACAAACTTAGTCTTTCCCTGAGTTTGAACATCGGGTGTAAGGCTTACTCTCAACGCACATAGACCATACTTGGCATCGTAGTAGCTTAAGGAGTCATACATAGCAGCAAGAATGTAAATCATGACCATCTTACAGAGAATTATTCTATTACATGAACTAGGGGGCATACCCCCGATAACAAAACTACCAATTCTCAAGCCCACCATTTCCTTGTATTATCCTTTAAGTATCGGCTCGGGAAACAGGATTAGAGTCCGATTCAAATCTTTAGACCCCAACCTCATCAAAAGCTCCTTAGAATCTAAGAGCTGTACCTGGTGTCCACGGGTCCTCGGGGATAGCCAAATGTATTCATACTGCAACAGGAAACTATTGGGGTATAAGCTACACTAGCTTAGTGAGTGAAAACTTCCGAATCACAATTTATACAAAATATTCAAGCAAGTAATTAATCGACCAAGTGGAATGCAACAAACGAATGAGTTCAACAAATATATGACCAGCCGGAAATCATATGTGGATGGACTTGCACCCTCCATCCCGGGTTAGCAGATTAACGAATCCTGCGGTACGACGCCGTTTAAGCTCACGGTCAACTGAACAATAATTCGTTTTATGGATCACGAAAAACCACCATATATTCGTTTTATGGATCACGATTAACCAACATATATTCGTTTTATGGATCACGAAAAACCACCATATGCTAATGCTCCATCTCCATCGTGATATGAATGAGTTCAATTATAATTGAGGTCTAATAATAGATTAATTCGATTCTTTTAGGTGGCCAAGCAATGCTCGCAGACAATCAATTCTAACTCGTCTCTACACAAACAATAACTTATCACCCGGTTTCGATATTCCTTAAGTTCAATTTCGCATATCAACAACAAACAATCATAATTCCCAACTAACCCCATCATACATAATCATCCTTTTTATCTTTACATAGCAACTAGTGCAACTATCATTACAATCACAAGCAATAATTGAAATCGAAAGAGGAACTCACTCGGCCATGGTACGCCGGTCTCTTAACAACGGTGGTCGGGTGATACGGTATTGTCGTGCTCGTGTTCACCTACCAAATAAGAATAGCCTAATAAGAATCTCATCACTAAACTAATTTGAACTATGCATCTAAACTATATGAAATCGGGATTCTCGCTATTTGCGGAAGTTCCAACTTAAAATGGCCATATCTTGGTCATTTTAACTCGGAATTTTGCAAATTTTATATCGATCTCTATCTACTTCGAAAGATCTATCTATATCTAATATTATTTTCAAGTTTTGAAAACATTAAGGTCACAGAACAGTGGGATCAGTTCTGTTCTGTCACTTTTTCAATCCCGAAAAATCGTTTCACATTTGATAAAAATGTTCCTAGTTGATGATTCATGTATAGATGATATATGAATGAATTCCTAATATGAATGTCATGAAATGAGCTCAATATATGCATGGTTTTGATGATCTGATGAGCTCTTATGAACTTCTATTTAATAAGAATTCTATGATAATCACCTATGAAAAGCCATTCTCCCCAACTCTACAATTCCTAGTGTTTTTATGATTTTATCCTTAAAATTTACTTACCATCTAAATAAAAATGAGTTCTCAACATCCATATTAATCATGACCTTCATTTATGCATAAAAATCTACATTTTTCATTGAGTAAATATGTTTTTGAACAAGCTACTTGTAAAAATCCGAATTTTGTAAATTCCATTTTCTTGTATTTTCTTTATGAGGAAACTTGTTTAATGCATCAAAAATTGAAGCTTCATTATATCTATTATCTAAAGGCTCCATTTAGATCATAAAACATGCCATCTAAGCTTGGATACTAAGTGTTTATGTGGGCATCACCCATAAATACGAATTTGACAAACTACTCACTATCTCAAAATTTTTCATTCTAACCTCACTACTTGTTTCACATATTACTCATGCCTAAACTCATCTAGACTTGCAAGAATCATTCCTTCAAGATACCTATTACACATACCCTTCATTTTTCATGAAAAATATGGGTTTTAAAGTGATTTCAAGGGTTTTTAAAATGGGTTTCAAAAATTATCCGAATTTCCATAAAACATTCCTAGTAAAAATCTTTCCTTTTTCAAGTTTCTTACTTCCTATACATGAAGATCTACCATCTAACACCCCTATATACATGCAAAACTAAGCCTTTATAATCATTAGTGCATGGAAGCTCAAGATATCCACATGAACATAAATGTAGATGAAGATATGAATGTCTAAACACTAGATCTATGAAATATAATGCATGAATCATGAGTTTCATGGCATGCACATAAATATATATGCAAGATCTCTACTTTACATGCATGAACAAGAGAATATCTTAACAAAAACTCATTGAAACATTAGATCCATGTCTTGTGATGGCTTGATATTCTTGTTCAAGTGTTTTCATGTCCCTAGCATAAGCTCATTGGGTTTAAAGGTGAAAACACACAAGAAATAGCTTTGCCATTACAAGATCTAGGAAGAACAAGGCTTAAAATCAACCTACCAAGAGAGATCAAAGGTGGAAATGAAGAGAATTTGAGTTGAAAGTGTGAGAGGAAGAGGGGGGGGGGGCTCACGGCACAAATAGGGAGAGGAAGAGGGAGTTTTCTTCTTTTATAAAAAATTTGAACAAAAGGAAATGAAGAGAGAGAGAATAAATGAAGCTTATATATGCATAGATTAGGGTTTTTGATGGAATAAAATAGCAAAAATTTAATCAATTGAGAGGGAAAAAAGGGGAGGGGCGCCGGCCATATGTGGGGGGGGGGGGGGGGGGTGGTTGTGAGTGTGTGTTTGAAATTTGTTTAATTTGTAATTTAAGTAATTAAAATGTAATAAATGTGATAATTATTTAAGAGACAAAAATTCTTGGGAAAGAAAAATGAAATGAGTAGTTGTAAGGATGTAAGAATAGGGTATGGGTAGTGTGTAGTGTAGGTTGTACTTGTGAATAGTAGACAAGACATCTACTTTACCGGTTGTAACGAAAACACGGGAAAAGGCTATAACTGTAATTTTTATAGCCCGGAAAATTATAAAATTGATATTTTTGGAATCCTTATAAATTTACGGTTCCCATGAATATACCAGAACATTTTTCTGAGTTCGTGGTCCCGGGCATGCTTTTCCGTAATTGAGCTCGGGAAGGCTCGGAATTGAAAAATTCCCGAATTTAAAACTTTCAAAGGTCTAAAATATACTTTAGAATGATAATTCATATTCATCTATTTTATAAAACTTCTGTTATTATGAAATCGAAAGAAAGCCAGATCTAGGGTTTCTAAGCTCCTCTCACTAAGCTTGAACTAGACTGATATAGGGTTTCGTTCTCTGGTTTTCGAAGTTTATTCGATTACTACGAAGCTAGGGTATATATTACAAGAATAAAAATAAAATAGAAATAAAAATAAATTATGTAATGAATAGTGGTAGATCGTACTGAAAGACCCACCTAATTACCGGTAGTACAGTGATACAGATAAATTTGCAAAAATCATGAAATTCTAGCTATTGAAAACTTATAAACTAACACTTTAAAGATTATTATAAAACATGAGTCTAACATCATTAATATCATATTTTTAATATTGCGGATCTCAGGGCACGCTTTTCGAAGTCGATACCTGACTGGATTGGAATAGATCGAAAATTCGTTAATCTCATCTTTCTAGAGCATCCTAAACTTAATACGAACCGATTACGCCCTTTCCTCTTATTCCAACTCCTTGGTTTAGGAATACAAGATTGCCGGATCTAGGTTACGGAGTTTCTTGGGAGTTTTGGGGACTTAGGTTTCCCGGTTAACCTTCCGGTTTACACCATTGCTAATATAAAACTGATATTTTATACTTATATGACTTATCTGATTGGTGAGATCTATTTTAAGGGCGATTTTCATAAGTATTTAATATTTCACAACGTTCTCAGAATTCTTTGGATTGAGTTTTATTCCCGAAGGTTAATCACTATTTACTTCTTAGCAATTTGCTTTAAGGCTCTATTTTACTCGAATTTATAAGTTAGAGTTAAATAGGAAATTTGTCATACATAGAGGTTTCAGAATGGAAGTATATTGAGTTGCTATTTTATTTCTGAGATTTCTTATTTTTCTCACGATTTAGAAATTTCCGGATTCGTTCGGAGTTTGGGGACTTATCAAAGTTTTGTTTTAATTTGGGGTGACTTTTAGGGTTGTATTTTCAAAGTTCACCTTTAGAACTATTTACTGAAACTTTCCAAGGCTTACATGATCACAAGTAAATTCCAATTCAAAACTTCAAAACTTGGTTTCATAAAATACACAAAATTCTTTAATCACCTAAACCTTAAACTTACAGAATTATTAACTCAAGTCTACAAGAATTACAATTCCTAGATTCATACACACTTTTCTTCTATGAATTGTAAAGCCATAAAATCCTTAAACACCACAATTTAGGGTTTTCTTCCAAATTTCTCCAAGAAATTTGACTCTTATCAACTAATACAAATACTTTAACACAAGATAATACTTTAGATCATCAAAAGGATTAAAAGAATAAACTTACATGTTGTAAACCCCCAAATTTTTTGAATCGGTTTAGCCTAAAACCCTAAACAGGAAGTCAACTGGAACTCTAAAGGTCAACAAAACCCTAGTTAGACGTAATAGCTTAAATCCGGCAATCCCAAATAAGCAACTCAGTGAGAATAAGTAGGAGTTTAGAATATAGAATAGTGCATAATTACCCAAGAAAGCGTAAAAAGATCCGATTAGTAAAACTGCAATTCGTTTCGAACCCGATCGGACACAGTTCTTGAAAAACGTGTCCCAGAGCCCGGAATAGTAAAAATATTCCGAATATACCGTTAGACTCGTAAAAATATAAGGTTTTCAAAAATATCAATTTTGTAATTTTTTGGTAAGTAAAAATAACAGATATCGCAATTATACGCATATTTTCTTACTACCGATACTTTATTAGTCATATCTACTTTACATTACACTATTCTTTTATCTCCACTTTTTTTTACACCTACTCTTACAGACACCATAACCTATAAGCTTTACTTTTACTTTTCCCATAACTTTATTTCACATCTACTTTACATATTACTTCATTTAATCTACAAAATACCAAACAAAACACACTCTCTCCTCCTCTACTCACTATGGCTGGCGCATGCCTCTCCCCCTCTCTCCTCAATTTGTTTCAATTTTTTTTTATTTTAATCACACAAAAAATCACTCTACATTTTCCTATAAATACCCCTTCCTCTTTCACTTCTTTCACACATTTACTACCCATAAATTCTCTACAAAAACTCTCTCAAATTCTTCTGTCAAAACTCTCTTCAAATATCCTCCCAAAACTCTCTCAAAATAATTCCAATAAAACTCCTACATATAACAAAAACCAAAACCACATAATACTACCAAAATCTTTTTTAGGTAACCATTTCCTATTGTTTTTCTTCTTCTCATGTCATATAACTTTACATGATCATAGTATGAGTTTCCAAAGACTAAATGTTATGGAACCTGCATTATGTTCATGTATTGTTCTTGTTCATGAAAATCTATTTATGTTTATGTTATTATTTTTGTTCATATTATTGTTACTATATCTAAGTATTATTATCTATATATATACATATTCTTTAGAGCATATAAGCTCACTTGCAATTTATTTATTTATTCCATTGCAATTTATTTATTCATTCTTTTTATTTTAAGACTAGTCTCTAGTCTTAGGCTTGTCCTCATCAAGTCAAAACAATTTTTTTTTCTTTCATTATTTTGGAACTAGTCTACTTCTTAGTCCCGGGAGCTTGAAGAAGCTAAGACTCTCAATACTTGAATTTATTATTTATGTTATTTTTGTTTGCTATTATTTCTCATAAATCATGTTCATTTAGATTGTTGTCCAAAATTTCAAGTTCTAAAAATAATTGACAAAAGGAGATTTTACCACTTAGAGATAAGTTTATGTGAAGTATAAAATCTAAGATTTAATAAAAATAAAGTCATTCTTTTCAAGTTACAAAAGAACCACTACCATTTTAGAAACTACTTTGTTATGAAAAGCTTTTTAAATCAATTATTTATCCCATGTTGTTTCTCAAAAGAAAATGATTTTTGATACAAAATGATTTCTATGAAAACGTAACATAGCAAAAACCTTAGAAGGCGAGAAGTAAGGATTTTCAAGTTTAGATCTTTTCAAATAAATAGTCAAAGAAGGATTGTGTAGAACATACATAGGACCAACACAAGAATTTAGAAAAGAAGAAAAATTGTTTTTCAAAAAGTCATCTAGAAAAGTAATAAGTCAAAAATAAAGTAATTCTTTCAAAAACAAAAAATATTTCTTTACTCAAGAAACATGATTGGACAACAAACACTTGAGCATGAATAAATATGAGCTATGTAGCTATAAAAAGAGGATTTTTTTTCAACTATATAGATAACTAAGTATTTATCAAGTAAATTTTTGGATGTTTGGACCAAAGTTGTTTTTGAGTTGGAAAATTCATGGTGAATTTTATCGCCACTGTTTTGGCGCCTAAATAGTTTAGTTTGATAAAAATAGTTTTATAAATGAATAGATCTTTTCGAATAGGTAGAAATCGGTATATTATATGCACGATTCCGAGTTTAAATGACCAAGTTATGGCCATTTTAAATTGGAACTTTCCTTTATATGAACTTTAACGTTTTTTTGACATTGTCTTGTCAAAATTCAAGAAAATCATCAAGAAATACTGATTTTGGGTATTTTCTTTGGCTAGGTGACTCCGAGAAAGGATACCTATATCCCACAGATTATTTCGATTGAGTGGAGTGTGTGAATGACTCATCTGTATAAGAAGAATAATCGGCATGGCATCGTGAGTTTATTTTCTTTAAATACTATACTTGTTGTGCTTGTAATTTAGTTGCATTAGAGTTAGGAAAAGACAAATGGATATGTGTATAAAATAATTCCTTGAAAGAATCCTAAGAATAGAGAGGCCAGAATTGATTTAAATGTTTGTTTTAGTATAACACTTGCTTTATATGAGATTCTTTGATCGCCTTAAATTTGATAATAATAATGTTATGATATCATAAATAAATGGATTCATGCATACCATAAAGTGAGTCACATTGCATTTGGGTTATTATCCTTAGGTGAGAAGGATAGTAAGCTCATGTCGAAAGCAACACTTAGCGGAGTGTCCGAAAGCGATTGCTTGGCGGCGTTAAGGAAATGCTTGGCGGAAGATCCGAAAGCAAGGCTCAATTCAAGTAGACTTCATATGCTTGGCGATATTGATCTTAAGCATAAATCTTTTTACTAAAACTACTTGTTTGAGGTTATGTATCACCAAATCCCGAATAAAGGGCGCAAATCCATTTAACATATAGTTCCCGAAAAACTATATGCCTTGCTTGCCCACGTGTATGTTGCATTCCATTTGTTTGATTAAAAAACTTGTTTGAAATTTTGTTACAAGAAGTTATTTATGGAAATAGTTCTCACTAAGCCTGTTAGCTTATACCCCTATAGATATCTTTTGCAGTTCCCTTATCTATGGTTAAGGCCACGAGGACCCTGCAGTCAGGTATTTTCCTTTGAGTAAGAAATTCTTAGATGAAGTTTAGTGTTTGATAAGATGTACAAATATTATTGTACTAGATTAGTGAAAAAGGGAAATGTCCCTAAGTTTGTAAGATCATTCTTATAAGTAAATGAATATTATGAATCCTCTTTTCTTAATATGTTATTATATCTTCTTTGTCATGCCCCAACGGGTACCCTAAACGTAACAGTCCGCCACACTCAATATTAAAGTTTAAGTATAACTACCTTAGCCATTCCCAAAAACTTTTATATTAAGTGTAAGGCGTACTTTCACAACTTATAGGACCATATATGGAATTATGAAGCTTAGAAGATATAAATAACACACAAGAAAAGAGGGATTCATAATAATCATCATTCATATCAATGGTTTTACAAACTTAGGGACATTTCCCCTTGATCACTAATCTGTTACATGAATATTTGTACATCAATACTAATGTTACACTTTATCTAAATTTCTATTACCCAAACAAGAAATTACCTGCCCGCAGGGTCCTCGAGGCCTTAACCATAAATAGGGAAACTGCAAAACATATCTATGGGGGTATAAGCTGACATGCTTAGTGAGAACTATTTCCATTAATAACTTCTTATAACAAAGTCTCAAACAAGTTTATTAAGCAAACAAATGGGATGCAACATACACGTGGACAAACAAGATATATAGTTTTCCGGGAACTATATGTTGAATGGATTTGCGTCCTCCATTCGAGGTTTGGTGATACATAACCGCAAATCAAGTAGTTTTAGATAAAAAGTTTTAAGCTTGCGAGCACTCATCGCCAAGCATTCCAAATATACTTGAAATGACCTTGCTTTCGGATCTTCCGCCAAGCATTTCCTTAAGCTGCCAAGCAATCACTTTCGGATCTTCCGCCAAGTGTTGCTTTTCGACATGAGCTTACTATCCTTCTCACCCAAGGATAATAACCCAAAATGCAATGTGACTCACTTCGTGGTATGCATGAATCCATTTATTTGTAATACCATAACATTATTATTATCAAGTTTAAGGTCATCAAAGCATTTCATACAAAGCAAGTATTATACTACTAACAAACAATTTAAATCAATTCCGGCTTCGATATTCTTAGGATTCTTTCAAAGAATTATTTCCAAACATAACCATTTTTCTTTTCTTAGCCTTTAGTGCAACTAATTTACAAGCACAACAAGTATAGCATTTAAAGGAAATAAACTCACGATGCCATGTCGACTATTCCTCTAAGCGGATGAGTCGTTCACACACTCCACTTAATCGTAATAATCTTCAGGGTAAAGGAATCCTTCCTCGGGGTCACCTAGCCAAAGAAAATACCCACAATGAGTATTCCTTGATGATTTACTTAAATTTTGACAAAACAATATCAAAAGAACGTTAAAGTTCGTATAAAGAAATGTTCCAACTTAAAATGGCCATAACTTGGTCATTTTAACTCGGAATCGCGCATATAATATGCCGATTTCTACCTATTCGAAAATATCTATCCATTTCTAAAACTATTTTTGTCAAACTACATCATTTAGGAGCCGAAACAGTGGCGACAAAGTTCACCACGAATTTTCCAACACAAAACAACTTTGGTTCATGAAATCAAAATTTGTTTGTAAATACTTAATTATCTATATAGTTGAAAATTTCTCTTTTTATAACTATATAACTCATATTTAAGCATGCTCAAATGTTTTGTTGTCCAATTATATTTCTTGAGTAAAACAATGTTGGTTTTGTTAGAAAAGTATAGTTTAAAAAAAAATTTTGATTTTGTAAATTTCTCGAAATGAATATCTTGTTTTCCTTTTATTCTCCCAAAATACTTCATGTTGGTTTTATTATGTTTCCCAAGTAACTTTTTGAAAATACCATTTTCTATTTTCGTATATTAGTACCACTTTTCCTATTTAATTTTCCTATACAATTTTCTTTGCCTATTTGTTTGTAAATGTCTTTATTTGAAATTTTCTTAGCTTTTCATCTTGTCTATCTTTTTTTTTTTTTTATAAAAATCATTATTGTATCAACAAGTATTTTCCTTTTGAAAACAAAGTGAAATAATAAAGGTTCTAGGTAGTTATTTCAAAGTAAAAATAGTTTCTACAATTATAGTAAGTTCTTTTTGTAACTTTGAAAAGAGATAACTTTATTTTTGTTTTTTCTAACCATAGATTTTCCTCTTTACATAAACTTATTTCTAAGTGACAAAATCTTCCTTTGTTTAATTATGTTTAGAAATTGAAATTTTTGGACATCAATCTAAATGAACATGATTTATGAGAATAAAAGTAAACAAAAATAACATAAAACATAAATAATAAAGTCAAGTATTGGAGTCTTAGCTTTTTCGAGGCTCCCGGGACTAAGAAGTAGACTAGTCCCAAAATAAAATAAAATGAGAGAAAGAAAAACTCGTTTTGACTTGATGAGGACAAGTCTAAGACTAGAGACTAGTTTAATTTAACAAGGAATAAATAAATAAATTGTAATGGAATAAATAAATAAATTGCTTTGCATGAAATAAATAAATTGCATGTGAGCTTATATGCTCTAAAGAATATGTATATATATAGATAATAATACTTAGATATATTAACAATAATAAAAACAAAAATAATAACATAAACATAAATGGATTTGCATGAACAAGAACAATACATGAACATAATGTAGCTTGCATAACTTGTAGTTTTTGGAAACTCACACTATGGTCATGTAAAATTACATGACATAAAGAAGAAGAAAGTAATATGAAGTGGTTATCTAAAGGAGACTTTGGTATGGTTATGTGGTTATGGGTTTTGGTTTGTTGGTAGAAGTTGTTGTGGAATTATTTTGAGAGAGTTTTAGGATGGTATTTTGAGAGTTTTGAGAGGAGATTTTGGGAGAGTTTTTGTATGAATTTGTGGGTAGTGAATGTGAAAGAAGTGAAAGAGGAGGGGGGTATTTATAGGAAATTGAGGAGGGATTTTTGTATGATTAATATAAAAAAAATAAAACAAATTAAGGGAGAGAGGAGGAGAGGGGCACCAGTCGTGTAGTAATGAGGGGGGAAGAGATTTTATTTTTTTTATTTTTAGTAAATAAAGATGTAATATGTAAAGTAGATGTGAAATAAAGTTATGAGAAAGGTAAAAAGTAAGAATTATAGGTTATGTAGTGTGTAAGAGTAGGTGTAAGATAAAGTAGAGAGAAAAGAATAGTAATGAATAGTATAATGTAAAGTAGATATGACTAATAAAGTACCGATAGTAAGAAAATACACGTATAATAGCTATATCTGTTATTTTTAGCTACCAAAAAATTTCGAAATTGATATTTTTGAAAACCTTATATTTTTACGAGTCTAATGGTGTATTCGGAATATTTTTACTATTTTGGGCTCCCGGACACAATTTTCTAGAACTATGTCCGATCGAGTTCAAACGACATCCGAAACTCGTAAAACTGATATTTTTATAAAACCTATGGTTATTACGAACTATTCCAGCTAATTATCCTAACTTCGTTTTCCAGGGCCAAAGAAAACGGCAATGCCGGACTTAATCGATTACGGTAAACTAGGGTTTTATTGACCTTTTAGGGTTCCGTTTGACTTCCGGTTTAAGGTTTTATGCTAAACCGATTCTAAAAATTTGGGGGTTTACATTCTTAAGCTTCATAATTCCATGTATGGTCCTCTAAAGTTGTGAGAGCACGCCTTACACTTAACATCAAAGCTTTTGGGAGTGGCTAAGGTTGTCATACTTAAGCTTTAATATTGAGTGTGGTGGACTGTTATGTTTAGGGTACCCCTTAGGGCGTGACACATGTTCTCTTGATTACAAAATTACAAAGTCCCCAAAAATATAGAGTGCCTCCAAAAACTCTTCTAAACCCTAGAATTCTTTTCAACAGAATTCAAACAAATTTCAGAATAGAAATCATTTTTTATCACTACAAGGATAGAAAAGATTTACTTACCTAAGATTTTGATTCTTGACCTCTTTGACAGAACACAAAACTCTAACAAGACTTAGGGTTTTCTCCTAAAAACTTGATTCCCTTCATCCAAACTATTATTTTAGGAAAGATAGCACTTTTAGACCATCAAAAGGAAATATAGAAAGATAAATTACCTATTCTTGTTCTTCTTCCTCCTTGATGCAAGATTATAGGATGAGAGGATGTCTTAGGATTTTTTTAAAGAAAATGAGAGGTTTTGAAGAAGAAGTAATAAGGTAGGTCACTTAGAAGATAATGAAAACCTAAAAAAATCCCGAGACAATATGGTTGGCTGCTTTTCTAAGAAAGCTAGCAGCCTTTCTAATTCAAAAAATTTTCTGGATGTGAAGGCCAGTATGTATGCCAGTGGCATACAGCCAAGGCTGGTGGCATATGTAAACCCCTAAAATTCGTTAATTGTAAGTCTGATTTTAGAATTAAAATTCAACTGGAAACCTTAAAGGTCAATGTAATATACAGAAATATGAAGATGAAAATATAATGGATTATGGATCATAAGATGATATAGGATGAGTTTAAGGTCAAAACAATTAAGTTGTAAAAGCTTAAGTTTGATTTTGGAGTGAATGTTGAAGTTCCAATTTCTACAATTTTTGACAGATTCAACGCCGTCATCTGGAGAATCTACGCGCGGCGTAGATACAGCGTAGGAAGGAAACGATAGCGTTTTTTTTTTTTTTTACGCTGGGTGGAACGCCGCCGGTGTACGTGAGCATTGAATTTGATCAGTGTGATTTCTTTTAACGTCGATAGGAACGCCGCTGCGTTGATTATGGATTGCTGCGTATGTTGTTGGATCGAAATTCTAAATTCATGCCTCGATGAACGCCACCCATGTTGTGTTATTTTTGCTGGCGTAGAGTGTATGCCACAAAATAATAAGTACACCGCCGGCGTAGGTGTCGGCATATGAGCAATTTCTATATATACGAAACGCGAGAAGATGGTTTTCAATAAAAAGTTTTATTATATTTTTCTTTCGTAAAAGAGAGTTTTGGAGCGTTCTTGGAGTTCTAGGGTTGGAGATTTATCAAGAGGGTTTTTGATCCAAATAAGTGATCTTAACCTTCTCCTATGTGTTGTATACGAATTTGTATAAGTTTTCTTAAGGTTTGGTTGGATTTTTTCATGAAGGTTCTTGTGAGGAAACCCTAGCATGTGTTGAGATCCATGATTGATGAATGCAAGTTGGGTTTTAGTGATTCAAATTAGTAAGTTTATCTCCTCAATGATGGATTCAAACAAAATACGAGTTAAACAATCCTTATACATTCTTTATGTTATGCAAATTAGGGTTTTGGTAAAATATTTGGTATTTGTGGAGTTTTGTGCGGTTCATTGTTGTTCTTGAGGATATTTATGGAGTTTGATCGGAGTAGATGGTATAGATAGCGGAGATTTCTTCTCAGGTTAAGGTTTTTGGAGAATTCATGTCTGTTAGGATATATTGATAATGTGTTCATATCTGTTGATGTGTATATATATGTTGTAACAAGATATTTAGAGTTTATGGAATTGTTGTTGGTGTTGATATAGGAGTTTGTGGAGTTCAGGTTGTCTTCGTTGTTGTTGATATCGGATTTGAGGATTTGATTTGTATTCCTGAAATTGAGAAAGGTATAACCAATCCCTACTTGTTGTTTTTGCTTGTAAGTTTAGTATTGATTGACTGGTTGTAGGAACAGAATTTCATGATAAAACTAATTATATTTGGCTTAATAATTGTCTGTTAGGTTGTGTTTGGCTTTGACCAGTAAAGACCTGGCAAACAATGATACTGGTGAGGCACCCTGATGATCTTGGTATAAGGTTATGCCGAGTAGAGTCGTGCTTTGATATGATTTCGGTAGAAATGAGTGTTTTGGATTTGGGTGTTTGGGGAGTACCCACTCATCCATATATGGATATGATTATTATTTTCAAAGAGTTGGTTTGATTTTCAAGGGGTCTGAGTAACTCCGAGTTCGGAATTAGAGTATACCTAATACTGGATTGTGTTGTTTTGTTGGCTTAAGAAAGATAATAATATGACTATTTGCATTAGCTTAAGTTACATGAATTATCTGTCTGTTGCACATGCATGTGCATTTGTTTTTGGATTGGAGTTTTCGTAGTGGGTACCGCCTGTCACGCCCCAGAATATATCTTAAACATGGCAGTCCGCTACATACAGTATTACAACTTAAGAATGACTTCCTAAAGTCATGTGAAAGTTTCAATACCATATGTAAGGCGTCTATCACAACAATAGGAGATACCGATGGGATGTATAGTTCGAGATAGTAATTACAGCATATAAGAAATCTAGATAGCCATCTAATTTCAATATTATAAGAATATAATCCTTACATCAACTTAGGGGCTTTTCCCCTATAAATCTCCGAACAATCATAATATCAACCTAATCTTTCACACAGGTGAACAATACTAATACCAAAAAATATTAAGGATATTAAGCCTAAGATCTTCAAAAGATTTTCAAAAGCTTTCCAAAACATAATCCCACTCGAGTATATGCAGTTCTCGGGCGTAAAAGTTATAATCCTGTTACATCAAAAGTCTATCGGAGTATAAGCATAACTAGCTTAGTGAGATTATATAATTAACATATTCCTATCAATAATTTCAAACAAGTTATTAAACAAGCATATGAATGCATCAAGCAAATGACCAAACAATACATATGATATACTGAAAATCATATGTTTGAATGGATTTACCCCTCCATTCAGGGTTAGGTGTTTCAGGCTCTTTAAAACCCATCTTTAAAATCCAACTTATGTAGTTTATTTCAGGCGCTTACTCGCCCATCTTGAAATAGTTTTTTCAGGCTCCTAATCGTCTATCTTGCAGATTTATGGCTTCTGCAAACCCGGCTACTATACTCTTATCTCATCGAGTATAGTAGCTCATGATATGAAACTAACTACGTGATATGCATGAATCAATTAATACAACTCATAATATATGATTAGAGTAATTTAAAGGTGATCACAAAATTTGCACACACTCCAACATAATAATAGTAAAACACAAGTTAATTAACAACGATTCATGTCCCAGTATGCTTAGCATTCTTTCAAACAATATTATCATACATAATTCATTTTCATCTTTTCCTACTTCTAGTGCCTCTAGTTACAAGCACAAACAAGTACGTAAAAGGTAGGAAATAAACTCACTCGGCCATGAGAATATATCTTTCTTATGGATGACTCGATCGGTAATTCCACTAATCAAAATAATCGTTCGGGTATGGACACTCCTTCTTGGGATCACCTAATCAAGAAGAATACCCACAATGAGTATTTCTTATTGATTCTATGGTACTTATCAAAAACTATGTCATAAGATCGTTAAAATTCGTATAGAAGGTAATTCCAACTTAAAATGGCCATAATTGGTCATTTTAACTCGGAATTACGTAAATAATATACCGTTTTCTACCTACTCGAAAAAATCTATCCATTTATAAGATTATTTTTGTCATAAAAGCCATTTGGTTTGCAAACTACTACGGTACAAAATAGTTACGAATTTATAGTTCACAAAATATGATTTTTCCAAACTTTTCTTTACTCAAAAATGTTTAAGCAAAATATATGGATATTTATATAGTTAAAAAATCCTTTGAACATATATTTATACGCATATTGTATGTATGATTTTTGTAGTGTTGTCTCAATATTGATAATTCATAAACAATTTGTCTTTAAGGGTTTCAAAAGATAAAACTTTTGAAAATTTATCCTTTTTGAATTCTAAGAAGGAAATAAATATATATAATATATATATGAGTTGTTATGAGTGAGTGTTTTCCTATTATAATTCAATTTCCTATCATTTAAAAAAAATTAATTTCCAAAAATTTGGTTCTTTAAGTTATCTACTAATTTTATTTCTAGTGATTGAAAAATAGGTTTTTCAAAATTTTCCTTAAGTTGTTGGTGTGGTCAAATATTTGGAGTTGTGTTAAATGTATGTTTCCCTCTTATTTTTATATCCTTTTTCTTCTTTAGAAAATAAGTGTACCTTTAAAACTTTACTGTCTTGGCAAATTTTATTTTTCTAAGTTGGTTTCTAAAATAGTGAGTTGATTTTACCTTGGTTTGAAAAACTTGTTTTATTCTTAATATTTGTTAAGTGGTAGAATAATTCCTTCAGACAAGTTTATAAGAAAAGATTTCTTAATAAAGAATTGTTAACATTAGAACTTAGCAAATTTTTCATTTTAATTTTGAAAAGAGAATAATAATATAAAATTTAACTTTTGAAGAAACTTTCTTAGTATGTGATTTTCAAAGTCTATAATGAACCTATTTAAGTTTTATAAAAGTTATGGTTAAGTTAAAATCTTAAGTTTAATACTAAAAATTCTATCTTTATGGAGTATTTAGTTTTGATTTATAAAAGAAATGAGTTCCTTTTATTTGAAGAAATCTTGAGCACTAATACTTTAAAACTTATGATTAACTTACTTAAGCTTTTGAAAAGAATTTATTAAAAACAATACTTATACTTTTTGTTGAAAAAATCCTTTGTTGAGAAATTTAGTTCACTTTTCCTTGTTTAAGAAAGAACCCATTTTTATTTTTATTTAAGACAATAAAATTCTAATCATGCAAGAATATGATTATGTAGTAATGTAAAAGTGAGGATAATACGTAATAAGATAGAAAGAAATACTTGTCAGCAAATAAATATGGTCAAGCATTGGGAACCTTAGCTTCATCAAGGTATCTCGATCATGTATTGGAGCCTTAGCTTCATCAAGACAACCTGGGACTAAGAATAGACTAGTCTCAAAAGAAAAGAAAGGAAAAGAAAAGAAAAGAAAGAAAATTGTTTTGACTTGATATGGACAAGTCTAAGACTAGAAAGAATAGCCTTAATAAATTGCATAAAACAAGTAAATAAATAAATTGCAAGGCATAAATAAATAAATAAATAATAAATGAGCTTATATGCTCTAAAAATATATATACGTAATATACATAATACTTATATAGAAGTTAGATTAGAGCAAAAATAATAATAACAATAATAACAACATAATAACATAATATAAAGTATGAACATGAACAAAAACAAAACATGAACATATTGTTGCTTCTTTAACTCTCATGAGTCTAACAAACATGCACTAAGCTCATGTTAAGTTATATGAACATGATAAAAAGATATAGGTAAGATTTTACCTAAGGTTTAATGGAGGATTTGAAAAGAGATGAATGGGTAGTGTTTTTGTTTTTTTTTTTTTTTTTTTCTTGAAGAGTAGTGGATGGTAGAGAGTGTTTTGGGAGAGGATTGTTGGAGAGAGGTTTAAGAGAGAATTTTGTTAGAGTTTTATTATGTAAAATGAATATATGAAAGAATGAATGAGGAAGGGGGTATTTATAGAATTTTGGAGTAGAATTTAGATGTAATAAAATAAATTAAAAAAGAAATAATAATGAAGAGAGAGGGATGGCCGGTGGCAATAAGGAGAGAGAGAGGGAGGATTTTTGTTTGTTTTGTAATTTTTTGTAAAAAAAAAGTAATAATGTGTAAGGTTTGATGTGAATAAAGTTATATTGAAAATGTAAAAGTGTAAGAAATAGGTGTATGGGTAGTAAAAAATAGGTATAAGAAAAAGTAGAGATAGTGAAATAGTAATGAATAGTAGAAAATAGTACTATAAATAGTAAACTAGACAAATAAAATACCGGTAGTAATAAAAATACACGTAAACGAGCTATATCTGATATATTTAGTTACCGAAAAATTCTAAAACTGATATTTTTGAAGTCTTCGTTTAATTACAAGTCTTTTGGTGTTATTGAAATGTTTTTATTATTCCAAGCTCCGGAACATTCTTTTCGAGAACTGATCTCGTTTGAGTACGAAGTACACTCGAAATTCATGAATATTGTAAACCCCCGAAGTTTTGAATTCAAATTAAAGCTTAAACCCTAATTAGAAGTCAACCAGATTTCTAAAATCAACAAAACCCTAGTTTACCGTAACCGCTTAAGTTCGGCATTCCTGTTTAAGAAACCCTAAGAGAGTAAGAAAGAGTTTAGTGATTAGAATAGTTCGCAATTATCCAAGGAAGCTTAAAATGATCAGTTTAGTAAAACCACGACTCGTTTCAAACCCGATCGACACAGTTCTTGAAAAAACGTGTCTCGGAGCTCGAAATAGTAAAAATATTTCGAATATACCGTTAGACTCTTAAAAATATAGGATTTTCAAAAATATCAATTTCGTAATTTTTCGATAGCTAAAAATATCATATATCGCATTTATACGCGTATTTTCTTACTACCGGTACTTAAATTGTCATGTCTACTTTACATTACACTATTTACTACTATTCTACACTATTTATCTATCTCTACTTTTTCTTACAACCTACTCTTACAACCCATATCTCTATTTCTTACACATTTTCATTTCCAATACAATTTCTCATCTTTCATATCTTACTTTTAATTAACAAAAAAAAAAAAAAAAATTTCTCTCCCTCTCCTCACTAAATGTGCGCAGGCCCCCTTCTTTTTCCCTTTAATTTTTTTATTTTTCATTTATTTAATTAACACAAATTGTCTCCCACATTTTCCTATAATATACCCCCTCTTATTTCCACTTCTTTCACACCTTTCTTCTACTAAAGTTACTCTCTCAAATTTCTACAAGAGTTTCCTCTCAAGAAGTTCTCTCTAGTTTAGTTCCTTTAGGTAAAATTTTCTTCAAGTTTTCCTTATGTTCATCTACTTAGTATGAGCTTAGTGTGTGTTTTCTAAACCATGAAGGTTAAAGAAAGCAACAATAGGTTCATACTTTGTTTTTGTTCATCATCAAATTCCTTTATGTTGCTTTGATGTTTATAACTATCTAATATATCTATATAGCTATATGTATTATATAATTTATTTACTTTCATGTTATTTTTAAGACTAGTCTTTCTAGTCTTAGACTTGTCCTCATCAAGTCAAAACATTTTCTTTTTCTTTTGGGATTAGTCTTTTCTTAGTCCCGGATACCTTGATGAAGCCAAGGTTCCAATACTTTTTATTTTCTTATTAGCTTATTCTTTCAAGTTATATGTTTTTTTATGTTTCCATAACTTCATGATTCATATTCATGCATGAACATAATGATTTTTGTCTCAACCAAAATAAATAAGGAAATATTTTCTTAAAATAAAGATTCTTTTCTAGAAATACAAGCAGGAAGTAAACTTTTCTAAAACTAAGAAGTCATCTTAACAAACTTAGAGGAGTTCATAAGAAATTTTATAAACATACATGACATAGAAAAGACTTTTTGAAGTAACCAAAGATTTTACAACAACTTCACTTTTTCTTCAAATGATAGAAATTCTTTTTATTAAAATAAAATGATCTCAAGAAATCAAGAAATTATTTATCTAAATATAGAAGTGTTATTACTTTCAAAAAGTGTTGGAAGCTAAGTTTAGGAAATAAAAATCATTCCTTAGGAATTTAAAGAGATTATGAAAATAAAATATAGGAAAAGAAAAGAAATACTCATTATAAATAACTTAAGATATTTTCAAAGCAAAATGAATATTTCAAAAGTTCTCAAGTTTCAAAATCTTTAAAGACTTTACTTTTTCATAATTTGAGACAACTTCATTAACTTCATACATTTGATATGAGTCCATAAATATATGTATATACATTCCAAAAGTTTTACAAGCTATTATATTACCTATCTCTTCAAATGAGCTTTGGATAAAAGAAGGAAAACAAGTTTATGAAAATTCGTGATGAATCTGTCCGCCACTTTTTCGGAACCCAAATGACTTATTTTAATGAAAATAAGTTAAAAATAGATAGATCTTTTCGAATAGGTAGAAAACGGTATATTATATGTGAAATTCCGAGTTAAAATGAGCAAGTTATGACCATTTTAAGTTGGAATTTCTTCTTATACGATTTTACAGCGATTTTGAGAAAGTTTAGAATCTTCAAGAATAGAGATTTCATGAAAGACTCATTTTGGATATTTCATCTTATTTAGTTGGAGAAGGACCCGAGATCACCTTTCCAAAAGATTACTTCGATTAGGATCTACCGACATGGAGTGAGTTAATCCTTTACTAAGCTACATTTCCTTATTTTGTGCTTGTAAGTAGTAGCACTAGCAATTAAGAAAAAGATAAAATGAATAATTGTTGTGTGACTTGGAATTATGATTGATTGAATATAAGTTAAGAATATCGAAAGAAGGTTTGATAAATAAATTGTGATTCTTGTATTGATATGATGAAAATTGTGTTGATCGCCTTCAACTTGAACTAAACATTATTTGGTTAAATATATATTGAAATCAATTCATGCATATCATACTTATGAGTCACATTTGTTTCACTACTATTCTTTGTGTGGGGAAATGAGGAAATGGTAGTAGTGGCTGGTGGGAGCCGGAAAGTCTACATGAGCTGATAGGAGCCAAAAAGTCTACAGGGCGAGTAGGAGCCGGTAAATCTGCAAATATTGATGGTCGTATGGACCTATAACCTGTCAACCCTCGACATGGAGGGCATAAAATCCATGCTCCACTTGATTTCCGGTTAATCATGTGTATTTTGTTTGTTCATATGATTGGTGCATTCTCATATGCTTGATTAAATACTTGTTTGAATTATGGAAATGTCTTGTAGATGGAATTATCTCACTAAGCTAGATTTGCTTATACCCTTATAGCTTTTGTTACAGTACGATTACCTTTGGTTGGCCCCATGGAGCCTCGTATACCAGGTACGAGTTTAAGCTACTAGGAGTTTTTGGGAGAAGCTTTATATATTTAAGTTTTGAACATAAGCTTCTAGGAAAATCTCTATAGTAGGCTTGTATTATAGTAGCTATTATTTTGTTGAAAGACTTCTAAAGCGGGAGAATGCCCCTAAGATGATGTAAGGATATTATTATGAAAATCTTATGTTTATTTATATAAGTTCTTTCTTGCTTTTATTATCTACTTAAATGTAATACCTCTGTGAGTCTCCTAACCATCTTGGAAGCACGCCTTGCATGTGATATCGAAGCTCCTGCATGACTAAGGTTGTCATTCATTAGCTTTAATATTATATGCAGCGGACTGCCACGTTTAGGGTACCTTCCGGGCATGACAAATATGATATTTTTATACTACCCTATATTATTACGAACTCTTATAAGCCATTAACTCAATTTTGTTTTCTAAGGTTCGAGAGTGTGGGATTAGCAAAGTTGAAATTGTTTGATTGTCTTGATCTTTGTTGACTTTTGAAACTCCGGTTTGACTAGGGCTAGTTTAATCTAACTTTACCCTAGAAATTGAGGGGTTTACCTCAAGGATCGGCCAGATGGACTTTCTCATGCTCAGATTTTATGCCGAATGATTAATGAATCTTCTCTTATGAAATCCCGTGGTTGAAATTGTTTAAGTTTCAGTTTCAACTTGGGTCAGTCTTTAGGGTTTCGATTCGGTATTCCAAAACCATTCTTAAAAAAAATTTAGGGGTTTACATTGCCGCTCATTCTTTTAAATTTCAGGTACAAGTGAAGATGATATAGTATATGGTCTTTCTGGATATGAGTTATTCTCTGATAACGAGGATGGCGATAGTGGACCCGACCACCCAGCCGAGAGCTAGTCTTCAAATATCAGGATTTCTAAAGAAAAGAAAGTTTAGGTCTTTTGAAGTTGTAGTTGGGTGTTTAGGTTGGTTTCAATGAAAGGATTTGATGTAAATAGTTTTTAGTTTCTGATGAATTTGTTGGCTATGTTATGTCAACTTGGATTTTATGTTTGAACCAGGAGTTTATGTTTTATGAAGCACATGTTTTTAGTTTAAACAGATTTCGTATCCTATGAGATAATCTATGTGTGTTTATAGGTGATTAATGTATCATTGTGGATATTAAACCTTCGCATGTCCTATATAAGAGAGGATACATAGCGGATTGTAATGCATTTAGGTTAGGGCGTTACACTCAACAAAAGTCTATTACAAACCCTAGAATTTAGGTCCGGCATTCCCGTATTGTTTAACCCTAGAAAACGAAGTTGGGTTAATTAGTGATAATAATTCGTAATAATATGAGGCAACGTAAAAATATCAAATTTGCAAATTTTGCATATCCTTCGAACTCAAATGAGATCAGTTCTCGAAAACGTGTCATGGAGCTCAAAATAGTAAAAATATTCTGATAACACAGTTAAGACAGATTTAATGCAAGTATTTCAAAAAAAATCATTTTCGTAATTTTTGGTAACAAAAAAATATAGATATTGCAATTATACACGTATTTTCTTATTATCGGTATTTTACTAGTCACATCTACTTACATTATACTATTCATTACTATTCATTTATCTCTACTTTTTCTAACACCTACTTTTACAACTCCATACACTTATTATCTTTATTTTTTATCTTTCCCATAACTTTATATCATATCTACCTTACACATTATTATTTTTGATACACAAAATTACAAAAAAAAAAAATATCATCTCTCCTTCTCTCTCACTATGTGGCTGGCGCACCCCCGCCTCCCCCCCCCCCCCCCCCCCCCCCACTCTCTCTTATTTTTTTAATTTTTCTTTAATTAAAACACTCAAAATCCACTCCCCATTTTCCTATAAATACCCCTCCTCTTTCACTTCATTCACACATTTACTACCCACAAATTCATTACCAAATCTCTTCAAAATTCTCATCTCAAAATTCTCTCCACATATACTCTCAAAACTCTCTCAAAATTTCCTCTCAAAACCCTCTCCTACTACAAACACTATCACCATTCTTACTTTAGGTAAGAATTCTCTTTAAATCTCTCTTACCATGTCATGTAACTTTACATGACCATGGTGAGCTTTCTAAACTTAATGTTATGGAAGCTACACTATGTTCATATATTGTTCTTGTTTATGAATATGTATTTATGTATTTTATGTTGTTATTTTGCTCATATTATTATTGATGTTTTGTTAATCTCTTTTATATATATATATATATATAATATCTAACTAAATATAATTATGTACTTATATATAATCTTTAGAGCATATAAAGTCATTGTTATTTATTTACTTTCAAGTTATGCAATTTTATACTTATTTCATGTTGTTTTAAGACTAGTCTCTTGTCTTAGACTTGTCTTCATCAAGTCAAAACAATATTTTCTTTCTTTTCCTTATTTCTTTCAGGACTAGTCCACTCTTGTAAACCCCGAAACTCCACCATATGATACAACCCTAGATTAGAAATTATGGTTGATTAGTAACCTTAAGAATTAATTAGAAACTCTAATTAGATAGATACTTTAAATTTGATCGGTTTAGGACTCATAGATTTATAAAAGGAACTCTTTGACCTCAAGTGATTCCAAAAACAAGATTTAGTATTCCGAGTTAATAATTCAGGTTATGATCAAAGGAAACTTCCAATCCTAAACCCGAATCTTTGTCAAACAGACAGAATATAGGAAAACCTAAATATGAATATCAAGTGATTATCTTAGTATTCAATAGAGCTTTGGAATTAAACCAAGGTATAGTAATGAACCTATACTTGCATTGGAACCCTAAAATTTGAGAATATTAGTTAGTAGTAAACTACATTGATAAGATTTCATAGTGAGTATCCAAATCTAAAATGTATAACTAGTATAGCCTATATATTAGTAGCTTTATTACATAAATGATTCAATAGAGTTGTAGTTGGAAAATTGTGTTCTTAGGATAAACTGTTAGGATTATAAATACCCAATAAAAACATAAATTGATATATAACTTGAGATCTAGACTTCAAATATAGAATTGAATCATACCAATAACCAAATTAGGGTTTTCTAAAGCCCTTGGAGTCTGAAACGAAAATTGACCCGAAAAGCTTTTCAAACTCAAATCGCGTGGGATAAATTTTTCTTAAACAATTGATACGTATTATTAAAGTTTAAATTTGTACTTTTTTTAAACTAAACACTTCATAGGATTCATTAAAGACCTTTGTATATATATATTTACATATATAAGCTAAAATATATCGTAATAGTGTAATAAAACCCGAAAACCTAACTAAATAATATTTAACTATATATAATACATATATATAAATCTTGCTTGCTGGAGACGAATTATACATATTTTGGAGGGCTGAGATCTCATTGAATTTGGTGAGCCGAATTTCCTCCATTATTTGTGTAAAAGTCAATACAAATCTTCTCCAAAGCAAATGAAAACGACAGATCACCCATGCCTTAATGACAAACAAACAAAGGACCAAATGGACAACAAAACAAGAGCAATTTCTTCAGAATGAGAAGGAACGCGGCTGGAATGTTACACTAGGTTATATATATATATATATATATGCTAACGAGCTCGGTTGGACAAGTAAACGATTTCCAAATCTCTCAAACCTTCCAGAACTCATCCATAGCTCATTAGGAGTCGAACAAAGCCAGGAAAAATTTTAAACCATCGCATCAACCCAGTTCGAAATTTCGAACAAAACCCTGGAAAACGCGTGAAAAACGAGCTCGAGGTAAGAGATGTTATTCCGAATTTTCTTTCAGTTTTAAGGATTACTACTAACTCTTAGACATCTTAGGAAGCTAACCAAGGTAGCTAGAAGCTTCGAATTTCATCGGAACGCCACAACGAAGGTAATCTTTCCAAACCCTAGCCGAGCTTGATGATCCATTTCGATGAACATGTTGTTTGAATTCAGTTTTTCTTGGATATTTAAGCTTCTAATGTTCCTAGGAGTGATTTAGATCAAAAATCCCGACGTTTAACGTCGGGATTCGCTGATTTTGCCGCGGCTCATCGGGGAAGACGATGAACAGTGCTCCCCCGATGAGCACGGGCTGGGTACACGGGCGTGTACACCCCGTGTACCTCTCGGCCAAATTTAAAAAAAAAAAAAAGAAGAAAAGAAAAACGAATCTAAATAAATATAAATATATAATAAATATTAATATAAGTAATTCTGGAGTTTTTAATATTTTTCCTGCATTTATTCATTTTCTGGAATAGTAAAATATATTATAATAATAAATCCGAATTTATTTATTTATTTATTTAAATCCAAAAACAAAATTATTTTCTGACTTTATTAAATGTAGAATGTTTTAATACTTAATCTATTATTATTAATCCAAAAAGAAGTTTTTGAAATATAAATTACCTAAGTAAGTAATTTTCGGATAATAAGTTTCTAATTATAATTATTAATAATCTTTTTATTATTAAAAGAATTTTTGTTAAATTTTCGAAAATATTATTAAAAATAATATGAAGGTAAGACTAAAATTACTTTAACTAAAATATAAGACCATTAGTATAATTCTTAATGTGATAAAATATAATTATTCCATCCAATTTATTTTCGGAAATTGAATTATTATTATTAATATTGTTATTATTATTGTCATTATTGTTATTATTATTATTGTTATTAACTATTGTTATTATTATTAGTTATTATTGTTGTTATTAGTATTATTGATAGTATAATTATTTTAGTACTATTATTGATGTTAATTATTAATGTTTTTACGATTTTCGAAAAGAGGAAAATAAATTCGAAAATAGTTATTACTAAGTTAATAAATTCTTTTATTAGTGAAATGTTTTCATAAAAAGATATATATGTATAAATTATGAGTTAGTAAATATTAAGTATATACTAGAATAGCTATATGAAAACAGATAACAATGGAAATTTAAATACTCCAAATTTGTGAGCATAGAAGTATCTATATTCTATAAGAAAAATTTATTAAGTAATTTAAAAGAAAATTGATATATTTAGGCAATAAAAATGAATTAATGAAGTTATTAACTTTTCAAATACCCAATTGATCGATTCACATATCCAACCAGAACCAATACAATAAAACCGTGGGTGCAAAGATTTAGAACTTAAAGCTATTTCAAAAGAATTAGCTAAGAATAAAACAAATACCCAACCCACCATTAGGACATTTAAGTATTCTTAGAAACTAAATTATATAGTCTAGGAATTTTTAATCTTTATATTGTCTATCTCAATAGGTGACTCGGGTATTGGGGAGGACCTACCTGAAGATTACTACGATTAACTAGGATGGGCAGGTGAGTGATTCAGTCTTATTACATTGGTTGTGCTTGTACTAGTAGTGAACCTTCAATAAAAAGATAATGAAAATTGATGATCTGTTTAAAATATGAAAGTTGTGGATTGTATTCCATTGATTGCCATGTCACTCTAAAACAAGTGATAACACAATTGCCTGTATCTAGATAATGTTTGTAGTATATAATGAATTGTCTGTATTGGTTGATCACCCCTAAATTGACTAATAACTCTGGTACCATAATGAAAAATAATCATGCATTACATACTATGCATAAAAAGCATTGAGTAAGTGGTAGCCTACTACGTGTTAGATTCTCGGATCTCTGGTAATGCTTGAATTATCTAGGCCAGAGAGCTAGTAGTTAATTGCAAGATTACTTTTGTTCTGTTAATACCATAGGAACTACATGGTAAACGAAGGACGCCGCTTATGGTATTACTTGAGAATAACTAACACTTAATGGAGTTTCTAAAGCTAAACAGGAAATAAATAATGAAACATGATAAGTATAAAGAGATAACTAAATTGAGATTGTTATTTCCTGAAAGCTTAAGTATCTC
Source organism: Combretum micranthum (assembly GCA_024138025.1). Taxonomy (NCBI): domain Eukaryota; kingdom Viridiplantae; phylum Streptophyta; class Magnoliopsida; order Myrtales; family Combretaceae; genus Combretum; species Combretum micranthum. The sequence goes on along the minus strand of JAMXBD010004554.1, from coordinate 1,923 downwards.
CTGGGTAGGTGGACCATAGATTGTGATCCTTCAACCCCGATGGGAGGGCGTAAATCTTCATCCTGTTTGGATTCCGGGTTATCCAAGCTTGTAATGTTCATTTGTGTGATTGCTGCATTTCATATGATTGTTAAATAACTTGTATGTTATGTGTAATAAATTCTGGTTACTCACTGAGCTCGTGTTTTAGCTCACACTCCCACAGTCCTTTCAGGTTCACTCTGCGACCGTGGCTCATTACTAGCAGGAGCATGGTCCCGGTAAGAGACTAGAAGCCAGAAGTTTAAAGTTTAGTATAGAATTAGAATATCTATATCTGTAGTAGTCTTATGGTGCATGTAATGTGCATTAGAATCATCAGTTAAGGTTGTAAGGAATTCTGAAGCATATGATCTGTAATATAGTAGTTGTAATAGTTGTTTACTAATTTACATCTTATGTATGTTTGTTTATTCCATCCAAGCAACTAAAAGATCCTGTTTTTCGAAAATCATGTCACTCCTAGAAGGTAACCTAATAATGATAATCAAGTGGTTCTTGATTTATTATTAGAATACCCTCGAGGCGTGACAACTCTTACTCTCGGGATATATTGATGAAGCTAGGTTCTCAATACTTGACATATTTCTTTACTTGATTATTTATTACTTATTATGTCCTTCTTATGCTTTCATAATTTCATATTCATAATCATGCATGAACATATTGATTTTGTCTCAACAAGATAAAGAAGGAAAAAGGTTTCCTTAAATATAAGTTCTTTTCAAAATAAATGTTACCATGAAAGAAATGATTTTCTATAAAAACTTAAGAATCTATCTTAGTAAATCTTTTCTAAGAAATCTAATGCAACTCATAATAGAATTTAGAAATCGAAGAATATAGGAATTATTAGATAATACACACATACACCTTACAAAGTTGTAAAGTAGAAAAGTATTCTTTAAAATTAAAAATTTCAAGTTCTTACTTAAACAAAAGTTTTACTAAACTTCACTTTTCCATCAATATTTTGAATATCAAATAGACTAGTTTGACAAACACCAAGAAATTACCTTTCATAAAAATAGAATGATTTTAAGAAATAAAATTAATGAACAACTTAGGAAATCATTTCTTTAAATGTAAGAAAATATAGAGTTAATAGATTTTTACTACTTTCAAAAAGTATAGAAACTAAGCTGTAGGGAATTTGGAAAAAACGAAAATCGTTCTTTTAAAATTTAAAAGACTAAGGAAATAGAATTAAGGAGAAGAAAATACTCATTTAAAATAACTTAAGAAACTTTCTAACAATTTAAGTAAGAATCTTCAAAAGTTTTGCTTTTCTAAATTTTTAGAAGACTTTGTTTTTGCAAAAATTCTATGGTTGAGATAACTTCATTAAAATCATGCATTTGATATAAGTCAATATATATATACTTTTAAAGGTTTTTTCAACCATTATGGTATCTATATTTTTTATACAAGTATTTATAAGATAAAGAAAAGTTTACAAAAATCAAGTTTTGCAATATTCGTGGTGAATATGATTGCCACTGCTTCAGAGCCCAGATGACTTAGTTTGATGAAAATAGTTTTAGAAATGGGTAGAACTTTTGGAATAGGTAGAAAATGGTATACTATATACGCAATTCCGAGTTAAAATGAACAAGATATGACCGTTTTAAGTCGGAATTGTCTCCTATACAAATTTTGACGATCTTACAACTTAGTTTTGATACGAGCAGTAGAATCAACAAGAAACACTCATTTTGAGTATTCCTTTGATTAGGTGATCCCGAGGAGAGCGTCCATACCCGAAGGATTACTTTGATTAGTGGATTGACCGATAGACTCATCCGATAAGAAAGAAGTACTGTCATGGCCGAGTGAGTCTATTTCCCTCATTTATCATGCTTATGTTTGTGCTTGTAAACACAG